>JAXQQM020086789.1:0-30701 GCA_034641835.2 Pinus albicaulis | reverse complement strand
AGAGATGAATTTCATTATGCAAATCATGAGTGTGGGTGCAAGATGTCTGAGCTTGAATGAATACTTCTCTATGAAGTATATCTGTATGGAAAGGGTAAAGGTTTGATGATAGATCTGAATCTATGATGCACCTATGAAGAAATGATGAAGCGGGATATCTAGATCTGGAATGTATTTGTATCTGCTAGATCTGTTTATGGAAGGCTTAGATCTGAGATGAGGCGAACATCTGTCTGAAGTAAAAGGGTAAATCTGAACTAAATATCTGATCTGAAGAAGTATGCTGCTCTATAATGATTGAAGATCTATACGCTACTTCGCCGCAGAGGAAGCGCGTATATACGCGGCTTAGCCGAAGAGAAAGCGCGTATGCGCAATGAAATATATACAGAGGTATACGCTGGTTTGTGTGAATGGAAGCGCGTATATACGCGACATCAGTGAAGGGAAAGCGCGTATGCAAACTAGGGTTTGCTGAAGCAAGGGGTATGAAATATCTGATCTGTTCTGCTATGTTTCTGCTATCTGATCTGTGTTGATAAGTATCTGTTGGTGATGTATGTTTGTGCTTAAAAGTATGAAAGGGTCCAGTATGAAAATATGATGAAACGTGGCCTGCAAGTTGTGTTCTATTGAAGTTGTTGGATCCAGTGTGAAAATTGATGAAACGTGGTCCTTAGAGGTGCTGAGGGTTGTAGCCTTCAGTCAGGGGGTCGTAGCTCCCTTCCAGGTGAGGCTGGTAAACGAGATCGGGGGGTCGTAGCTCCCTTCCAGGAGAGGCTGGTAAACGAGTCAGGGGGTTGGAGCTCCCTTCCAGGAGAGGCTGGTAAACGAGCGCAGGTGGGTGCCTGCATGCTGGTAGAGTCTGCGCCAGCACATATGTTGTAAGATGTTTTCTCTATAATAAAATATTGAAGGCTGAGCAACTGCAGCGGTGGTTTTCTCCCGAATTTGGTTTCCACCTAAAAATCTTGGTGTTCATGTGTGATGCTTTGTGTGATGGTTTATTCTGATCTTACTGCACATGTTTACTGTTTATTGAAACATCTGATGAATGAATACTGGAATGATATAAGCAAAGAACTAATGACATAATTAGATCTCTGTGTATACGCGAGTTGCATGAAAGATATCCACGTGTATATGCGAGTTTACTAAAGGAAAGTAGCGTATGGGTTTTAGGGAATGAAAAAGTGAAAAGTTTTGAGTATGCAGTAAATACTGATTCACCCCCCCCCCTCTCAGTATTTTTCCCAAAAATGATGAAGCTCGATAAGATTATTTATGATCTAGGACCAGAAGAGCGTAAAAGCTTGATGGAAAAATTGCAAAAGGATGAATCAGGTGAATGAAAAAACACTATCGATCCAATATGAGTTTCTTTTTTTAATTTTCATTAATAATATACTTAAAATGATTAGATAATATGTTTCAAACAGTCTATTAATTCACATCTATTTAATGTTCTATAGGGACCAACAACTCTAAAAAGGAATGTTGTTCTAAGAAAATAAAAAAAAATAGAACATGCAAATGAAAATGAATTACTCCTTAGCTCATCTGGAGTGGTGCTAGAGGTTAACGAAAGGGGGGGGGATTTTTACAAAATTTTGAGGGATCTAGTGGAACGAATGTATAGACGTTCTTTCCACTTACAATACAAAAACCAATCCAATGATTCCAAGAACCAAATTTTATCTAAACTACAGGAAGAGTTTCCAGAGAATTGGTCAATGAGACATGTCAAACTTTTAATAGAAAAAACATACAACAACAAAAAATAAGGAATGAAAAAGTAATATTCCTTTAAATTTTTGTCTAGAATTATTTATAAATATCACTTTTGTTATATTTACTTTTCATATATCAATATAAAAATTAAATATTTTATTGTCATGCTACATTTTCAGGAAGATTAAGAAAATCTCAAAAGATGAACGAGCTGATATCAGAAATATGCCAGTAGGAATGTCCAAAAAGGTGTACAAGGAGATGGTCAAAGAAATGGACAAAATTGCATTGTAGGAGGAGCCATCTCAACAACAACGTGCTTCAAATTTAATATGTAATCATTGAATTTTTCAATCATTAGGAACAATAAATAAACAATTTAGCATTAAATATTAATTTTCAAGAATTTTCTTGCAGAAAAGAAAATAAAATGGAACCCATTCAGCACATAAAACAAGACGACAAGGAAGAAAAGGGTTGATATCTAAGTTTGTGAGTAACTTTTACTTCCTTATAACAACTTAACTAGATTTCATTTTTGTACATTTTAAGTTGTTTTACAAAAATCATCATTGAATGTCTTCAAATAGTTGCTAACATACAAAGAAGAACCATCAGACGAATTGATTGAAATTGGGTTAAATATGGGTTGTGAGGATATGTTGGCATATCAAAAATTAATTGTGGAATTTGTAAGCATCTATCGATCTCGTTTTACTTAGCTCCGTCTATAATTAATAGAACAAAAAAATATTTTATATTAAATATATGATTTTTTATGGGGTATAAAACTTGCATGAAACAAAGTATGGAACTGCGCCAACAGATGAAATTTTGAAAGATGGCATGGTACATGGTTTGGAAAGAATGCGTGTAGTTTATGAGTCAATTGTTGCTATGGTAGGTCATTTTTATTTTCGATTTACATTGATGTATATTATTTAATATTGCAATTTTCATTATTCTCACCAATGTATATACACTCATTTCAGTTTATTTTTATGTTTGTAGATGGAAGGTGAAGAAGAAGAAAACAATCAACACCGTGAACAAAACATTCCTAAAAATAACCCAAGTCATGGAAGTAGCTCTAGCAGTGATAGCAGTTCAAGCGAAGAATGATGATCACTATGTTTGGATATCAAAGCAAGGCGTTGTATTTTTTGAAATATGTCTGTGAAATCAGAAATTTTGTTTAATGTAATGGACATAGTGTCCCAATTGAAAGACAAAGGGATACCAATAATTGTCCCATTTTGTATGACAAAGACTGTCTTATATATATATATATATATATATGTATGTATGTTTTAATTTATTCTATTGTGTTCTCCATTGTCATTCTCAAATGCACTAATAAAAATTTAATTCATTTAAATACTGTTATAAGATATATATGTGTCGACTTTTGATGAATAATGAATTTTAAAAAACCACAATAATTATGATATGATATAACAAATTAATCCAAACATCACATTCAAATGCATTAATAAAAATTTAATTAATATGAATATTTTTATAAGATGTGTCGACTTTTGATGAATAATGAATTTTGAAAAGTCACAATAATTGCACTGTCACAGGTCGATGTTTCTAAAAAATAAAAAATAAACACCGGTGCGTGTCAGGTACTGTACACCAGTGCTTTTGTATGTTGAAGCACACCGATGCATTTCTACGACCTATGGGCATCGCACAAATACCAAAACCAATTAAAAATCTCGATGCATTTGTGCGGTACTTTGCACCGGTGCTTTTATGTGAGACTACGCACCAGTGAATTTGTACGACGTATGGGCATGGCACAAATATTGAATACCAATTATAAATATTGGTGTGTTTTTCTGATACGGTGCACCGGTGCATTTCTATAAGTCTACGTACAAGTGCATTGAGATGACCTATGGGCACCGCACAAATCCCAAGACCAATTGGTATGGCCCTGTGCGTTGTATCACCAACACTGCACCCGATGTTGTTTTATAGCTTGACGGCCCGGTGCAGGAACCTTTGACCACCCCAGGGCCACCATTTAGATGACACACACGGGTGCGTTGAAACCTTAGTAGCACACTGATGAAAAAAACATCCGTAATAACCTCTGGCTGCCCAGTTTTTTTAGTTGTGTTGAATTTCCTTTAAAACCTCCACCAAAACCTCCATAACCATAAACGAATGTTGTAGAAAATGTTTTTTTTTTTTGCAATTTTGGCTAATTTTATAACACTAAAAACCTCCTTTATAACCTCCGCTATAGGATCTTTTCCTTCTAGTGATAGGAATTTGAACAATGTTTTACCACATCTCCCTACCATTAAATCTTGTTCAAATGTGCATCTATCGTCAAGGATATATATTTCCAAAGTGTCAATCATGTGACTTAGATGTTCATCCTCTGGTTGGATAATCTAAATTTTGAACATATGTGGAGTTAGAATTAATTTGACAACCGAAATAGTTACAACATGATGTGATGTGATTCCTAGATCTAACCAATTAATTACAATACCTTATTTCTTCCCGACAACCATTTGACCCAGTAATGGCGTTGAGAGAACTTGAGAAGGAAGTGTAATAGATTTACTTTGGTTAACCTTTATTCCATAAACAATTATCCCCTACATTTCATCATTTGCTACCTCATCTTCAAATCAGTTCATAAAAGAAAAAAAATCATAGCTCAGTTGCCTCCTTTGATCTTCTTCTGTGCTTGGCCACATTGTTCTGGAATTTCCAAAACAACCAAATGTTTGTAGGAGAAAATTCTCATCCACCTATGGTTATAAATGAGGATATTCGTCATCAAATGGTCTAATCATCCTTCCACTTGGATCAGATTCATATGGCATCTCATCAAACTGACTTATTGGCCCTGGGTCTGCTCTAGAAACTTGAGGGAAATTCACCTCAAATTATTTATCTAATTTAAGGTATACATAAAAATTTAGAACATGGTTACCCTGAAAAGCAACCCAGACATCCATATCATAGTCAGGAGCAGAAAAGGTGTTTTTATTACCAGATTTCCAAGGCCCAATTATTTCCCTAGATAGCCCCTTTGCACAATTGAACGAGAAGCAATCAACCTATATTTTTTTGGGATAATGTAACTGCCTCCTTGTGACAAAGACACACCATTAATGAGGTCACTATTAACGAGATTTAATTCCTCTTTCATATTGGGAGTATGTCTATTTTCCTCTGGACAACTTCCTTGCTTTGCAATACCTCTGCCACCTTTTATATTCTTATGAGATTTTATTTTTCTATTTTTTTGTCTAGAATCAGAATCCAACCCATAGTCCTTAACTCGGTTAGAGGATCAAGCATAAGTCATTCCAAAATTTTTTGGGTTTGTGCTATATTCTTTCCATGACTAGTCACACGTGGGGGTCTAGAGCAGCGCCCCGAAAAAAAAAAAAAAATGGTCCTTATTTTCTGGTGGGCGGACCCACCCATGGTTTTGTGCATGGGTTTGCACATGGTTTTGGGGCATGATGGTTTTCGGCCCCTGGTATTTTGTAGATTCGGCCAAGGGAACTACAGTTATGTTCTAATCCAGGGTTAATGGATTGGGTTTTATGTATGTTTTGGCATGTATATATATGTGTTGTAACACTAAAAGGAATATAATGAAAAATCAGGCTGGTCGTCCCGATTTGGGATCCAGGGGAAAATCTTTGTGTTTGTCTATTTTATGTTTTATGCTCTCGCTATTGTTTATTTTATGTTTTAAAGATTCATTCGCAAATAATTTTTGTACAGGGTTAAAACCTACATTTGGTATCAGAGCAGTTTCGGCTTCAAAGGGACACCTTTGTTGTTGAGGGGTTTTTGCTCGGGCCTGAGGTAGACCCTGTTCAGTGGGAGATCTGCAGGATCGATTCTTGCAGTGAAAGAAGATGGCGAGCGGCGGGAAGATAGAGATCGAGAAATTTAATGGTCAAATTTTTGAGTTATGGAAGCTCAAGATTGAGGATCTGCTGGTGTATAAGGACCAGTGGATCGCAGTAGATCCGAGTACTAAACCAACGGCAATGTCAGATGAAGACTGGAAGAAACTGGATCGAAAGGAAAAGAGCACAATACGATTGTGTGTCTTAGATTCAGTATTGTTGAATGTATATGGAGAAGCTACGGCGAAGACCTTATGGGACAATCTAGGGACTTTGTACCAATCTAAGTCTCTGGTGAATAAATTTTTCCTACAGAAAAAGCTATATAACCTGAGGATGAAGGATGGAGACTTAGTGATAGAGCATCTGAACGCCTTCAATACTGTGCTAAGTCAGCTGTCATTTGTTGATATTAAAATCTCAGATGAAGATAAGTACATCAGTTTGTTGTGTTCTCTACCAGATTCGTGGGACAGTCTGGTTATTGCAATAGGTAGCAATACAACTACCTTGAATTTTGATGACATTGTCTCAGCCTTGCTGTCGGAGGAAATGAGACAGAGAAATATGGAGGGTTAGAATGGAGATGCCTTATTTGTACGAGGAAGGTCCCAGAACAAAAACAAGAATAAGGTTTCGAGTGGGAGATCTAAATCTCCTAGAAATTTTGTAAAGGTGTGCTGGAAATGTGGAAAGGAAGGGCACTACAAAAAGGACTGCAGATCAAAATCTCCTGAGAACGGAAAGGGATCTAATGATGCTCCTTCTGCAAAGGAAAAAACCACCTCGGATGAAGGTGTGGATGTGTATTTGGCTTCTTCTTCAAATACACATGTAGATCATGAGTCATGGTTGATTGACTCGGGTGGATCCTTTCACTTCACTCCCCATAGGGAGTGGTTCTGCGAGTATGAGAAATATGATGGCGGTGATGTCTTCTTAGGTGATGATAGGAAGGCCAGAATCGTCAGACGTGGAAAATTCAAGCTGAAGCTGCAAGGTGGAAGAATTAGAACACTTCCTGGTGTTCTGCACAATCCTGCATTGGCTAGAAATTTGATTTTTGTAAGCAAGATGGATGATGCAGGTGTAAAAACAGTGTTCGAGAAAGATACCTGTAAGATGGTTCAGGGAGCACTGGTATTAATGCAGTGAGTTCACATTGGAACTCTGTACAAGCTTCAGGGAAGCATTGTTATTGATGGGTGCAACAATTACGTGGTTCCTGAAAGTGGAGCGGAAAGCCTAGCGGTCTCTGGAGAAAATACGATGATATGGCATCAAAGGCTTGGACATATTGGAGAGAAGGGCCTTCAGATACTGCATGGAAATGGTATGGTAGAAGGTATGTCCAATAGCTCTCTGGAATTTGATTTCTTTGAACATTGTGTGTATGGGAAGCAGAATCGAGTGAGTTTTCCTTCTGGTACTAAGAGGGTGAACAATATATTAGAGCTTGTGCACAGTGATGTGTTTGGACCTATGTCAGTTCCATCACTGGGTAAGTCTGTGCACTATGTTTCATTCAAAGATGACTTCTCAAGGAATACATGGATATATTTCTTGAGGAAGAAATTTGAAGTCTTTGACAGATTTAAAGAATTTAAGGCTCTAGTGGAAAACCAAACAAAGAAGAAGATAAAGGTGTTGAGGACAGATAATGGTGGGGAGTTCTACAAGAAGGAATTTGAAGAGTTCTATAAGAAGTGTGGTATAGCACGGTAGAAGACTACTCCATACACACCTCAGCAAAACGGAGTTGCAGAAAGAATGAACAGAACATTGATGGAAAAGGCAAGAAGCATGCTCAGTGGTACCGGGTTAGGACAATAATTCTTGGAAGAGGCAGTGGAGACTGCATGTTACTTAGTTAACAGATCACCTTCATCAGCGTTGGAGGATAAGACTCCACTTGAGGTATGGACTGGTAAGAAACCCTCTCTTTCACATCTAAGGGTATTTGGATGTGATGCATATGTACATGTTCCAAAGGAGAAAAGGAGCAAGTTGGATAACAAATCTGAAAGGTGCATCTTTATTGGGTATAAGGATGGTTTAAAGGGTTACAAGTTTTGGAACCCGGAAACAAGGAAGGTTGTGTACAGCCGAGATGTGGTGTTTAGAGAGGTGAAATATATTGTTAAACCTGAAGTCCTACTAAAGGAACCTGAGAAGATAGAGTTTGAGCTAAAGGAGAATGAATCAAACTCTACAACAGAAGAAGAATTAGAAGAGGAAGAGCCACAAACTCCAGTTGTGAGAAGATCAATTCGAGAAAGGAGACAACCAAAAAGGTATAGTCCATCTGCTTTATGTTCAAATTTTTCTTTAACTATAACTGATGATGATCCCAGAACTATCAGGGAGGCAGCAGATTCAGAGGATGGAAAACTCTGGAAGGAGGCCATGGTTGATGAAATGGCATCCTTGCATAAAAATGAGGCATGGGATTTGGTGGAGTTGTTGGCTGGAAGAAATCCCATCGGGAGAAAATGGGTGTTTAAGAAGAATATGAATGTAGAAGGCAAGGTGGAGAAATACAAAGCTCGGTTGGTAGCAAAAGGTTATTCCCAGGTGTTGGGAATTTATTTTGGTGATATTTTTTCTCTTGTTGCCAAAGTTACTTTTATTAGATTACTTTTATCTATTTCTGCTGCATTTGATTTTGAGGTTGAACAGATGGATGTGAAGACAACATTTCTTCACGAGGATCTGGAAGAGGAGATATACATGAAAAAACCTGAAGGCTTTATGGTGAAGGGGAAGAAAGAACTGGTATGCAGGTTAAATAAGTCTCTGTATGGGTTAAAACAGTCACCAAGGATGTGGTATCAGAAATTTGATACCTATATATGGGGACTTGGCTTCACCAGAAGCAAGGAGGATCACTGTGTTTATTTTAAATTAATTGGTGACCATGTTATTTATTTGATCTTGTATGTGGATGATATGTTGTTGATTGGAAATGACAAAGAAATTATCCAAGATTTGAAGACCCAGTTGTTCTCCAAATTCGACATGAACGATCTTAGTGCTACAAACTATATTTTGGGCATGGAAATTAAAAGAGATCAGGCAAAGAGGAAGCTCTGGTTAAACCAGAGGAAGTATGTCGAGACTATATTCCAGAGGTTCAATATGCAGGATAGTAAACCGATGAATTTTCCAATTCCTGTAGGTACAAAGCTATCTGCTCAACAGTGTCCCAAGACACAAGAAGAAGAGGAGGATATGTCTCGTGTTTCATATGCAAGTGCAGTGGGTAGCCTGATGTATGCAATGGTCTGTACTAGACCAAACATTGCACATGCAGTGGGAGTATTGAGCAGGTTTATGTCAAACCCAGGGAAGGAGCATTGGACAGCAGTGAAGCGGGTTTTCAGATATTTGAGTGGCACTAGTGATTATGGCTTGTGCTACCAGGGAAGACCAAGATTGGAAAGAGTGTTGGACATTTGTGGTTTTGTTGATGCTGACTGGGCCGGAGATCTGGACCAAATAAGATCTACAAGTGGGTATGTGTTTAGCCTATTTGGAGGTGCAGTCAGTTGGATGAGTAAAAGACAGTGTGTAGTGGCTCTTTCAACTACAAAGGTATAATACATGGCAACCACTCATGCAAGCAAGGAAGTAGTTTGGTTGTAGAGATTGTGTTCAAGTATGGGGTTGGTGCAGCAAGCTATAAGGATAGACTGTGATAGCCAAAGTGAAATTTTCTTGGCTAAGAACCCTGCTTATCATTCAAAGATAAAGCACATTGATGTTCAATATCACTTTGTGAGATATATGGTTGAGGCTAAAAGGGTGTTGTTGGTAAAGGTGGACGCTTTGAAGAATGTTGCATATGCATTGATAAAGTCTATGAGCACTCAAAAGTTCTCTTGGTGTAGAGAAACAATGGGTGTTGCAAAGCTGGGCTAATGACTCAGCTCTACTGTGGCCCCCTACGGAAAGAAAACAACAAGTGGGAGAATGTTGGGTTTGTGTTATATTCTTTCCAGTGGGTGGACCCACCCATGGTTTTGTGCATGGGTTTGCACATGGTTTCGGGGCATGATGGTTTTTAGCCCTTGGTATTTTTTAGATCCGGCCAAGGGAACTACGGTTATGTTCTAATCCAGGGTTAATGGATTTGGGTTTATGTATGCTTCGGCATGTATATATATGTGTTGTAACACTAAAAGGAATATAATGAAAAATCAAGTTGGTCGTCTCGATTTGGGATCCAGGGGAAAATCTCTGTGTTTATCTGTTTTATGTTTTATGCTCTCGCTATTGTTTATTTTATGTTTTAAAGATTCGTTCATAGATAATTTCTGTACAAGGTTAAAACCTACAAAAATCTCAATAGAATTTAATGATGTATTTCTAGCAAGCCCCACTTTAAAAGGTGAATTATAGGCTAATTGCAAGAGATTCAACACCTCAGGTAATATGGCCAATGGAGGTGGCATCCATTCACAAACTAAAACTTTTGACCAGCCCTAGCGTAAAGATCCTTTCATCTTTGTAACCAGCCCTATTTGGAACCTTCCTTCTATATTTCCTATAAGAGTAGGGGGTTTCCTATTCTTATATTGTTTCTCATGAGGAAATACATTATGCACTTCTATATAAGCAAAAGCCATGGTATTTTTCCTCCTGTTAGGAAATTTGTGGTCCATCTGTAATATATCACACTTTTTCTAGTGAGGGTGGTGAAGTGTTCTAGTCTTTCCTGGTCCTTCTACAACTTCCCTTTGAGTGTCTCCTGACTGCAACTTCTCGTAAGGTCATCCAACTTTATTCCTTTCAACAAATTTATTTTCAAGTTTGTTCTTGCCTTCTCAACTTCTTCAAGTTTCCCTTATATAGAGTATCTATATTTACCAGCGTTCTCCCAACATTTATCTGACTGATTTTGTATGAGAATGGTCATCGATATATGTACCCAATTTATAGTATTGTAAATTTTATATTGAGTATCATTTTGGGGTGAGATTGGGTTTTTTGGTTGTTTTTTATGTATTTACATTTAAAATTATTCAACTTCAACATTTTTAAGCATATTGATAGTTTTGTGTTCTCTTATTTTTAACTGGCCTCTTTCTACAATTATGTTTACTTAGTGAGAACCATTTTTTTTCTTAAAGCAATTATGTTGATCATTATCATACTTTTTATTTTTTTTATGTACTGATATGATCCTCTTTATCATCAGCACTTGAGTTCTCTTGATTTCTTTGATGACAACCCTTTTTCCTTTGTTGTTCATGTGCCCTATTTTATAATGATATTTTGTTTGTGGCATTTTTTTTGGCTTGATTGGAGCACTCTTGATAATTTCTTGACTCTTGACTACAACTTAATTAGATCACTGATAGATTCCAATCCATGGATATTATTCTTTAATATATTTATGCATGTTGAAGGTATCCCTCTAAATTGGATTTTGCAATTTTTTTGTAGTTTTCAATTACCAATATGATACCATTTAAATTTCAACGCATACGTCTAAAGGTGTTTAATGCAAAACTTCTTTGGTAATATATTCTTATGCAACACTATATATAACTTGTCATTAATATTGGCTAAGAACATTCGGGACACATATTTTAATAATAATGTTCAAATAAGAGATGATAGCAGCCATAAAATTTATTGAGTAGAAGTGTTGGAACTGCCTCTAGGACTTTGAGATAGTATGGATGTACTAATTTGAAAGAATATTCACACAAAGGGATATTAAAAGGTATTTTTTTAAAGTGAACACACCCTTGATCTTATAAAAAAGGTACCAAATTCTTACTGGAGATACCTCCATAGGGGCAGTAGTAAGCCTGAGATGATCATCCACTTTAGGAAGGAACTCAACTTTCGCTTCTCGAATAATTCCAATAGTTGATAAATGAGAAACGAAGATCGACGACCTCCCAAGAGAGTTAGGCTAGGATGCAAGACAGCTGAGACAATTTTCTTGCATCCTAGCTCGGTTGGGAGGTTGTACATCTTCCTTTCTCCTTTATCAACTATTGATATCATGCCATAAGCCAAATGTGAGTTCCTTCTTAAAGTGGATGATCATCTCAGGGTTACTTCTGCCCCCATAAAAAATTTCTAGGAGTTGCGTCGCAATTCTGGCAGTTGTTTCCGTTGGTGGTATGGCCCAACCATCGCAACAATGTTATGTCAAGTGTCGGATTAGCGACGATTGTGGTGTCACTTCCAACAGTTTTTCCCATCGCTAGTATTGTCCAACCGCCACAAAAATGTTATGCCAAGTGTCGAAATATCGACGACTCTGGTGCCACTTCCAACGGTTGTTTTTGTCGCTAATATGGCCCAACCATCGCAACAATGTTATGCCAGTTTTCGGAATAGCGACGACTATCGTGGCACTTACGACGGTTGTTTCCGTCGCTGGAAAACTAATAGAGTCGGACGTGCGATGACATGTGCGAAAACAGGTCATTGTTATTGCGACACATTCTGGGAAGCCATCGGTGTCATAATACCAACGTCTCCACATGAAGTCAACATAGTGACAATAAAAAACGTGATTCAAAGATCAACTAAATGAAGACACGTGTCGTGTCTAGTGTCGCTCTATCGACAATTATTATAAGTGTTGCATATTCGATGGTAAAGGAAGTGACATTTTTCCCAACCTCAAATTGTCGCTCTTGGGACGCCTATGTGTCGCAATAGAGAAATTTTGGCCGTCGAAAATTGGGCCAAATATGCTATTGAGTGGAGAACAAGGAGGTGTTGGAGTGCAAGAAAAAAAATGTAATGAAAGAAAGGTGGAGGATATCTATATTGTAAGGCACCATGTTTGGAGCAGCCATAACAACATCCAATTGAGCTTGGTCCTAAGGAATTCCTTTGACCAAGAGTTTTTCTCCTTAAGAGGCCAGTTCTTTGTCGACAGAATTAGGAGAAAGAACCAGATCCTTGCTTTTGGCTCCAAGATTTATTGATATTGGTAGCTTGGGAGGTACTCCAAAACCCTAGGGGACATGTTTATGGAGAAATTGGCATCATGAAGTCACTTGTGGGATAAGAACCCAAGGGTGGGTTTTGTACCAAAAGGAATGGGCCCAAAACCAAGAAGAGTTTGATGATTGGACCCTTGGAGATGGAAGAGCACCCTTAGAGGAGTAAGGGGTTGCTTCAAGCACCAAGATAGGATGTATATTTTGTGAAAATAATTGGTGTATGTTTCATGTGGTCTAAATGGTTAGAAATACAAGTCGACCGTGACGTGAGGAGACCCTTTTATGGGCTAGTCGTTAACCCTAAGGAAGCATATAAATATGGAGAGGATGAGCCTAAATTGTGAATCAAATAAAGGCATTCAATCCTCAAGGAAGATTAAATTAGGAGGCTGAATTTCCTGAGATAAACGCAGCCTTATAAGTAAAAAATTAGATGAAGTTTAAGGCATGTTTTGGGCAATGTTTTGGGTAGAAAAAGGCAACATAAGAGAGAAATTATTGTAGGAGAAAAAGCCGATTTGTTTAGGGTACTTTTAGGCATAGTTTGAAAGGGTTTCTCATTGTTATGTGGGCCAAAATTATATTTTAATTTAAGGTGGGAGGAAGCTCTGTTTTGGGAGGTCGAGTAGCCTACTAGGTTCCCTAAATTAGGCCGCAATCATCTCTAGAAAAAGCGCAACAAAATGGGGTTTATGGAGGTGAGAAAACATTGTTTTTGGGTAGGTACATGATGCCCTAGATAGGTTAAAGTTCCATGGAGAAGTATGACCCAAATATGAAGTGTTTTGGAGGGTTAGAAGATGGCATCTTCAAGGAGGAAGGGTGAAGGATTGGTGTCCTATTTTAGGACAATTTGGAAGGTAATATTGTGGTTGTTTGGAGGGCAGTAAGTAGGTGATCTTGGGAGCCCTAAGTCCAAATTTTTTAAGGAATTAAAATTTGGTAGGAGAGGCAGAATCAGAAGCCCTAAGTGAATCATATTGTGAAGTACAATAAGGGCTACTATAAGGGTAGATGTGTTGAGCCAAAGAAGCTGATCTTTGAAGTGAAAAAGGGAAACTAGAATTGCTAGTGAATTAACCTTAAGTTGATAGTTGGAGAAGGAAATTTGACATTCATAGGTGGAAGACCTCCGTGCCCTAATTTTTCCTCATTGGAGCACAATAGGAAGGAATTAGAGGGAAAAAGTCCCTAAGAGCTAAGAAGCAGCAGTGGGAAGTCAAGGAGTTTTTTCATAAACAGAGTTGATTCATTGATGGACTAATGATCAACTAGAGGGAATATTGGAGCCCTGTTTAGTGACCTAAAGGAGAAATATCCATTGATAGAGGCAGAGCTATAGATTGGGAGCATAAGGACCAACATATTTGTTCAAGATACGACCAAGGGAGCTATGAAGCGTGCTACATCAGCTATATAGTCAATTGTATGTTGTTTAGGGTAAATTGGTTGTCATAGTTGGTGACATCAAATCCTAGTTGTATATTCTTATATCAATGATTATATGAGGCCATGATCCCTGGTAAAAAATACCTAGATAATTCTATTACAATTTTTTAATATAACGAAGCTGGGTTGTTGAAAAATTGTAAAAAATTTATCTATTTGTGCACATGTTGATTTAATGTTGTTTATATTCCATTGTGAAAAGTAGTTTGTTGTGGAATTTGAGTTGGAGGTGTCAATGATTATAAGATCCTAACCTAGATTCTCAAGTGTCATGGAAAAAAAAAATGTTATGAGAACTACTCTGAAGGGCCAGTGAATCAAAGTCTGCAAAATGAAGCGACTTAGAGGGAGCTAAGGTTGTCTAGATCATGGGGCAGAGGTTTCAGATAGAGACATGAAGATGTTGTCTTGACTGTATTGGTAACAAAATTGGATGGGAGTTCAAGTGGATTGGTGATGAACCTAGTGAACAACAATTTTTTTTAGGGTAGGTTGTTGATCATGGAATTCCTATGACTTTTCATGGATTGTTGGGACAACTCGAGGATTGCTTTGGCATGGATGAGATTGGTATGATTGAGATTGCTTCATGTGATGGATAGGTTAGTTTCTTCATTAGATAGTGATGTTGCATATCTGAAAACTCGAGGATTTCTTTGGCATGGATGAGATTGGTATGATTGAGATTGCTTCATGTGATGGATAGGCTAGTTTCTTCATTAGATAGTGATGTTGCATATCTGATATTTGAGGGATGTGCATGTGTTTTGTTTGATCCAAGATGATGAGTGCTTGAAATATTGATTTGTAATAATGGTGGCCCGTATTCTACCGCAACTCAGATTGAACTTGTAGAACACAAGATCGATAGCAGGTTGAGCCAGTGGAGATCGTGTAGACTCAGAGGGAGTCTAGCTCCATGGGGAACAACCCTATGGAAGTGTTGATATATTAAGGTTCAGATGAGGTAGAGTCGCTCCCAAGATAGAGTGGTGTATTCTACAAAATACGATGCAGTGGTGGATGCAAAATTGGCTTGTGTTGTCAATGCCAACTTATTTACTAGTGTTGGAATTACCTACCTCTCTAAGAGGGAGTTTTGATTTTGGTATCTTGGGAGGTACTCCAAACCCTATAAGACAAGGTTATGGAGGAATTAGCATAAGAAAGTCACTTGTGGGCTAAGAACCTAAGCGTGCGACTTTGTACCCAAAGGAGTGGCACCAAAACTAAGAAGATATTTGATGATATGACCCTTGGAGATGGAAGAGCACCTCTGAGGAGCAAGGGGATGCTTCAATCACCAAGAGAGGAATTATATTTTGTGAGAAAATTATTTATGTATGTTTCATGTGGGCTAAATGCTTAGAAATACAAGATGACCTTGACTTGAGGAGACCCTTTGATGGGCTAGAAGTTAATCCTAAGGAAGAATATAAATATGGAGAGGAGGAGCCTAAATTGCACATCCAATAAATGCATTCAATACTCAAGGAAGACTAAACTAGGAGGCCAAATTTCATGAGATAGCCACAACCCTAGAAGTAGAAAATTTAATGAAGTTTAAGGTCTATTTTGGGTGATGTTTTGGGCAGAAAAAGGTAGTGCAGGATAGGAAGTAATATAGGAGAACAAGTCTAGATTTTTATGGTAATTTTGGGCACAATTTGGTAGGTTTTATCTCTATTATGCAGGGCGAACTTATTTTGTGATTGAATTTGGGAGGAAACTCGGCTTTGGGAGGCCAATTAGCCTACTAGGATCCCTAAACTAGGTCACACTCATATCCAACAAAAACGTAGCAAAAGGAGGTCTATGTAAGTGATAAATAATTATTTTGTGCAGGTGCAAGATGCCCTAGATAGGGCCGAGTTCTAGAGAGAATTTTGAGCCAGATCTGAAGTGTTTTGAGGGTTAGAAGAGGATGCCTTCAACAAGGAAGGGTGTAGGATTGGTGTCCTAGTTTAGGAAAATTTGGAAGGTCATATTGTGTCTTTTTAGAGGGAAACAAGTAGGTGACCTTGGGATCCCTAAGTCCAAATTTGTGAAGGATTTCAGATCTAGTAGGAGATACATAATTAGAAGCCCTAAGTGAAGCATCTTGTGACGGACTACAAGGGCTACTAGAAGGGAATATGTGTTGAGCCAAAGAAGTTGATCCTTGAAGTGAAGAGGGGAAAATAAAAGTTCTAGTGAATCAATCCTAAGTTGATAGTTGGAGAAGGATATTGACATTAATAGTTTTAAGCCCTTCATGACCTAAGTTTTCCTCATTGGAGCGACACAAGAATTCATTATAAGGAAGAAGTCCCTAAGATATGAGGAGTAGCAGTGGGCAGTCAAGGAGTTTTTCACAAACGAATTTGTGAGAAAATTGCAAGAATACCCTATGTGTTGATTTTTTTATGGACTAATGGTCAGGTAGAGGGAATATTGGAATCATGTTCAATGACCTAAATGAGCAGGATCCATTGATATATGCAGATTTGCAGATTGGGAGAAGAAGTACCAACATATGTGTTCAAGGTATGATTAACGGAGCTATGAAGCACACTATATTAGCAAGACGGTCAATTACATCTTGTTCAAGGTAGATTGTTTGTCATAGTTGTTGATACCAAACCCTAGTTGTATATTCTTATATCATATATTATATGAGGGCCATGATCCCTCGTATGGAATACCTAGATATTTTTATTATAGTTTGTTAATATAACGAAGTTGGGTTGTTGAAAAATTGTAAAAAAGTAGTCTATTTGTGCACATGCTGATTTTTTGTTGTTTATACTCCACCGTGCAATGCAGTTTGTTGTGGAATTTGAGTTAGTAGTGTAAATGATTCTAAGACCCTTACCTAGATTCTCCAGTGTTGTGGAAAAATAACAAGCTTTACTTCCTCGGATATTTTGATTAGGAAACTTCTATAATTTGAGCTTGATGGAGATTTTTAAGCCCATACTTTCTTAACCCTTTGAGGGGACAATCCCTTCCTAGATGGTCGTAAGTGTGGCACCTAACATAGCTAAAGGGGATTACTTCATAATCAAGCAATTTATTGTGAATTTTTTAACCCACCTAGATGGAAATGGAGCTCGACATTTTTGCAGCCAAGTTAACACCAACTAAAACTTCACCATAGCCATGTAGCCAGTTTTTTCTAAAAGAAGTGTCTGCTTCATAGTAAAACCCTAGTATGTTCCCTATCTCTTGGAATAATTCATATGACCAAAAATGTAGAGGGAAGGATAGAAGGCGAACCTAGATTGGGATCACCAAAATATTTTTAAAGCATGTGTGGAAATCCATAGACCATCATTTCCGAAACAAATCTTGAGAGCCCAAGTGCCAAAATTTCTAGAGGAATTTTTCCCCATCCTCCTATGTTTCCAAATTCTAGTCTAACTTTGCTTTGGCTAGTATCAATAAATACTGCAGATAACCCATAATTAACTGAAAGTGGTCAGAAGTACACTGTCATAGGATATCCCTCACCATTATTTTGCTAGTAAAATGACCATCTACCATTGTCTCCTCCATCCTAGAAATTTCATTTAGATTAACGTTGACATTGATAATCAATTTTTTTGCTTCAATCTTATGATTAATACAATTTATATATGTCATAGGTGGCTCAATTCCTACCACCTAGATAGTCGATCCAGAGCTTGAAAAGGATCTTCCACCACTGATCCTCTCCCATGTCAACTGGTTAAAAAGGAAGTTGGTGTGAGAAGGGAAACAAGGGAAAGTGAATAATGAAAAAAATGAGAGAGCCAAAATATCTAGACGGGCATAAACAGGGTTGGGGAAACCTCAGTCAAGAAAATAGGGGAGGGTTCATCCAGAGGAAAAATGTTTGACAAAGGAGTTGAAGGGGAGGGTGGAGGCACAAATATGAGAAAAAATGTGCCTATATGTCAATCGAGGAAGGAGAGGACAAGCTTGTCACCTACAATAAGGATAGAAGAAAGGTACACTACTGAGGTCCCAAGGGAAACTACGACAAAGTCTATTCTAACAACAAGTGAGTAGGAGAGAGGATGAACTTCACCTCTTCCTCATGAGTCCAAAGTTTGCACCCCATCCATGGGGTCTGCAGAGAAGTCACCAAGTCCATCCATGGGTTGAATAGACTATAGAAAAAGTGGTAGGTAGGAGAGGGTCGTGGATATCACATGCACATTCCGCCACACCAGAGTTTCTGAAACCATAAGTTATCATTGGAGCCAAAATTAGAAGTCTACTAGAGAGCCCTTTTCATTTTTCGGCCACTACGGTTTCTATAAATGTGATTCTATGGAAAATTTCTTCTGTATAATATATATACACACACAAAATTGAAATAAAAAAATTATGAGAAAAAAAAGGCTAACATCCTTTATATCACTTTTCTATGCAACATAAAAAACATATGAAACAACTTGAATTTTTTTCACAGAGAAGACTCAACAAATTTCTAAGCAACATAAAAAATATATGAAACAACTTGAAATTTTGTCACAAAGAAGACTCAAAAAAGTGGGATATATATATATATATATATATATCACTTTTCTAAGAAACATAAAAAATATATGAAACAACTTGATTTTTTGTTGTAGAGAAGACTAAAAAAAGTGGGATTCTAAAGTTTTTTACTCATCAATTTTTTAATGCCATTTAATTTTTATTAAGTATGCATTAGTTAGTTTTAAATATTCATCTAATTTTAGATTTCAGTTTAATAATGTTTTTGTTTTTTTTTTTTTTGTAAGCAAGCCAAAATTCATTGTATTATCAAAATTTTACATAGAACACATGCGTGGATAAACATGAGCATATTATGCCCGAGATGAGTTCATTCCAAAAAAAATAAAAACACCTCTCATTTTCCCCTATGTGGGAAACAATATGGTCTCCCTCAGAGTTCTAAGACTAAATTTTGACTTCATAGAATCATAGAAAAAGTAAATATATCAGAAACCAAGTTGATAGAGACAACAATAGACCACAAGAAAAACAATAGATTAATAGAGGTTGTGAAATCATTTCTTGGAGATATTTAGTGAGCATGGTCACATTGAGAGAGATACTAGAAGGGACCATCATAACCTTTTGGTAACCATAGATCTTGTTCCCACTCAAAAAACACTTCGTCGATGCTGGTGTGAGCTTCCTGCCATGAGGTTGTGACCTTCAGATTGTATGCAACATCTAGTTTGTTGGCAGAAGTTTTTTAATCCTTCTCCATATGACAGGAAGAGCGGGGACTTCCTGGTTACTTTTCCTTCTTTTCTTAGGATTCTAGATGTGTAGGGATGGGAGGCTTGGTACCTTGATGCAATGAGTCTACGTTATTCGAGTTATTTGGTGAGTTGGAGGACCTCTTATTGATCCCCTCAATGTTGACTAAGCAAGTTCTTGACTGCCCAGTGACCGTTTCCAGTGTTCTTAAGGCTATGTGCTTCCATAGTTGCAACCAATAATTTGATATGAAATGGAAAATATTCATCATTTTTTTCCACTCCTCTCCTAGTGCATCATTTTTCACGGTCCATAACTATTAGGTAGGAGAATTCACTTCCCTCAATGCCAAGCTTCCCAAGCTTCACTACTCTGCTAAGGCAGCAGAGGCCAACCACCTGCAGAGCAATTTCAATGTGGGAATGAATGTCCCTTTATGGAATAATGTTTGAGACCATGTCTCGAGCATAGTATGAATGCTAATACCTTGTCCATCTGCCACCTTCATCTCCACATTCAATTCGAACTGCAAGGCTGACAAAGGAGGACAACCACCCAACCTCATGAATTAATGTGTTAGATTGTGTTGACATAAGAAGTCTAACGACCATTGAAATGTGGGAGGATACCTGGATATAGGGTAATGGTTTTGATATTATTATTATTATTGATTAATGGAAATGGAAAATGCAGTGGTTTTGTACTTTCATGACACGAGATTGATTTTGTTCGCTACCACTATAACCACTAGGTGCACCATGCTTTCCCCTCACACAGACATGGGTTAATGGAAGAAATAGAACCAAAAACCTCATAATATTCTTACATAACATGTTAAAATACTTTGTCAAGTAAATTACCCTTGAAACTAATGTTTTTGAGATTATTAATATAAGTAATCAATTACAATTACAATTTTTTCTTTACCATTTAAAAAATAGTAATAATATTTCTAGTGAAAAAATTGATATTACTTTTTAATTTTTACTTACATAGAAGACCAAAAAAAAGAACTAGATGAAAGTCCAAAAAATTTTCATATGCCTTTTTTTTAATAACTATATTATTTATCCATTTATTACATATTAAAAGTCAAATGTAAAGAAAAATAAAATCTTCAAAACTGAAAATTTTGAGTTATCAAAGTATTGAGTATCACTTAAAAAAAAAAAAAAGTAATGTTATTAGTCTCTGCCTCATTAGGGGTTGTAGCATTCGCCTTGCAGTCAAGTTGTGTTGATTGTGAATTATTTGGTTGTGTTTTTGCAATTTTAAACAAAGTTTCGGGAAAATGCCTAATATTTCTATTTTGCATAAATTCATTTTTTTTAAATTTCCTATAAATGTTATTTCTAATTTCTGATTGGCAGAGGAAGCTCTGATGGATCATAAATCCCCTAGTGGAGGGAATTTTATTTTCATTTGTTTTCAATGCCTAACAATTCATTTTAAAATTGAAACAAAAGTAATTTGTGAGTGGCCATTGCATCGGTTAGTGCTTTGACACTGTCATTGTTATGTTAGTGCTACGCTCAATGATGTGAGAATTGATGCGGTTGCAGGGCACTGTTATGTTAGTGCTATGTTCAATGATGCGATAATATATGCTGTTGCAGGTTGTTTACATAGGCCCCAGGGGGGAGGCGTTGAATACATGTCGAATTAATATTATTATGTTTCCTTGTGTAGAGGAAGAAGTAATTGGTATCTTTTCATTTTGCAAAAAAATTTCTATGTAGAGGACAAAGTGTATGCGATAGAAATAGGGTATTTTACATAGACGAAGGAACTCTGACACTGACAGGGGGTGTAGAGGGAGCTAGTGTAATTTTTTTAACAATTATCATAGTCGTTAGACTATAAAAGCTACTCTTATTATGCATTATTATAATGTTTTCAATCTGTGTGACATGTAGTTGCGGGGCAGTGTTATGTTAGTGCTCTAGTCCATGATGCAAAATTGATATGGTTGTAGGTTTTTTTTCGTAGGTCCCCGAGGAGGGGGGGTGAACAAATATCCAATTTATATTATTAAGGAGTGTGTGGAAGAGAAGTGGGGCTCGTTTTCATAGAAGGGGTGCTAAATAAATTATTTTTTCAATTCATGTGAAGAAGAAGCATTGTGCGGTAAAATGAATGTGTATAAGGCTTTGTGCATGGTTATTAAGATAATAAATATAGAAGTTATTTTTTAATAATTATTTAGGAATTTTTTTCACAACTATGGAAGTAGTTGTGCGAAAGGAGTTGTGTAAAGGTGGTTGTGTGGAGCTAGTTGTTTAGAGGTAGCGTCTGTAAAGTTTTGAATGTCAATGATTGATTGAAGGGTTTTATTGAGTGTGGAAGTAGTTGTGCAGAGGTGGTTTTTCTTGTGTGGATCTTATGTGAAATTTTTGTGCAAATTTTATTATAATAATAAATATAAAAATCTGTTTTGTAATCTTATTTAGGGACATATTTCACAATATAGGATGATTAATTAATATCAATTGAATGTTAATGACTAAGCGTGTTATTGAGTGTTGAATTAGTTGTGTGGAAGAAGTTGTATGGACGTGGTTGTGTGTATGCAGAGGTCATGTAGAGATAGAATGCATGTGCGGAATTTGTGCGGAAAAAGGGAGGTGCGAAGGGATAATAGATGTTCGGAGGTAGCATGTGCGGCGAAAAATGCTTTGTGCAACATTTATTAAGATAATAAATATACAAATCTCTTCTTTGGTTCTTATTTAGGAACGTATTTCACAATGAATGCCTCATGCCCAAGATATCTGTGTAATACCCCACCCCACATTTACCCACTTTTACAAGCTCTCGAGGGTAAACATGATCTGAGAGTTACTATGACATGACCCAACATCCAAGTTCTAGTTATATAAGTAGGTTCTACTAATCAAAAACTTACTACAACCTCTTAGGGACACCAAATCATCCTGATGTCATACCACTTCCACTGTAATGTTCCAAATTCTTAGCTTCCAAGCTAAATGGAACATCAGAGTTAGCAGCAGCTATAGTCAGCAAATAAATGGGTAGAAAAACCCATAAGTCTCCTAAGGAGGATAAAAACACTCCAAGTTTGAAAGGAGACACTCTTTCAAGCTCAATAAAACACCTCTAGGTTTGAACAAGGATAAAATGCAGCTGCTTTGACTTGGTCAACTTCACAGTCTTGGAGGAGAAGAAACCCTAGGAAGAATAACGCAATTTTGGAGGTAAGTGCATATTTGGATAGAGGAGACCTAATTGGGTGGGCCCAAGGAGAATAAAACTCGTATTATATATGAGGAAGAGGACGGGAGCATTTTTCTTCATGTTTTAGATCATTATTCATGTCTCTCTAGACATTTGCTTACTCTTGTTGTTTAGCAGAATAGTAGTGTTGTTTAGCACTTGGGTGTTCCCGAGCGGGAATCCCACCTCTTCCTTTGAGGAGCCTCATTGGAAGAGATTACATTCATCATTCCATATCAGGTTTTCAGGCCAAGCTTCATCCATCTTCATCAGCGCAGTTTCTTGGGGATATTGTGCAGTGTTGCTGGGTGCAGCAGTGGAAGGGATTGAGATCCCACTTTCTGAGCTAATCTTTTGTTGGAGAAAGATTTCCTTTCATCCAGAGATCTATTTGGAGGGTCTTGGAGCAGATTTCAGATCAGTGGTTTCAGACCACACACTTCTCAGAGTTTCCAGCGCAGTTGTAGCTAGGAACTGCGTTATTTTGGGAGGCATATTTCATTGCAGGGTTTGGTGGCTTCTTTGTGGTTTTTCCTTGTGATTGAGAGGTTCATTCTCTCATGGGAGGAAGCCTTTGAGGGATCTGCATCAGATCAGATTTATTTCAGCCTCTTACACTCTCATGCTTCATGTTACAGTGAGTATTCAAAGATTTCTGAATATTATATTTTGTATTCAGAGTGTTTGACAAGAAACCCTTGCCAGATTGTCTTGCTTTTTGTATAAGGAGACTAGATCTCATTCCTTGAGAATTTTTTATTAATATATGAGTATATATATTGTTTCCTTCATTTTCTGAGTATAAACCCTCTCATAGACTGCGCATTCCATCAAGCAGCAACTCCGGTATTTTGCAGTCTTGGGGTTTTAGCACTTTCTGGCAATACTAGTAGTGGGAGATCTGTTTAGTCCACCTAGTTTGCTTTGTTTCAGCTCTATTCTTGGATTTAGATTTTTTATTTATGTATCTATTGGATCCAAGAGTTCATTTCAGTATTTAATTTCATGCATGGCTGGAAATGCATTTTTACTACTTGCTTCCTGAGTTTTTCCAGAGGAGGAATATTTACATAGCTATAGACAGAGCCTGAGAAGGGGCCAGCTAGCCTCCAGATCTCATCCTATTTTTAGAGGTGACATATCCAGTAAATTCCCACTCAGTCCATATCTGAAATAGCCTTTTTCATATTTCCGACAAAGGAACATTTCAGTGGTGAAAAATCTACTGATGTCCATTTCGGAATATTACAGTGGTATCAGAGCTTCGAAATTGGCTCAGCCTGTGAAGTTCGAAATTCAGAAGCAGAGGGATCAAGGATGAAGAATATGAGTTTACTCTCATCCATCTTCAGATCTCAAGAAAAAGAGGGAAAATGCATTGAGATTCCAAGGGGATCTCAAAGAAGAAGAGGTTGCAATGAGATCTCAAGCCATTGCATTTCAGAAAAAGAAGAGGTGGAAAGAAACCAAAAAGCTTCAGTATGTGCAGAAGGGAGGGAAGATAAGCTGACAAAACTTCTTCCACAATTTATGCAGAGCTTTCAAGGAGAGCTGAAGAACACAAGACTGGAGATGGGATCTCCAAAAGAGGATGAATCTAGAGCAGAATCTAGATTTGCACATGGTGAGGAGGAGCATGCAGCTACACACCATAGTGCATAGCACAGTCAAGAGCCTAGATCTATCTTTATTATATGGAGGAATGGAGCTGACATCTTTCATTTCACATTGCCGGAGGCAAGACCTTAATTTCATATTCTTGAACAAGAGGACATGGGGGTCTCTTTTTCACAAAGGGATCAAGTTGTTGGAAGGTTTCCCACACACCTTACTGAAGAAGAGGGCAACAACGTTGTTATATATAGAGCACATCCAGTGCCTCATGCAAAGGAGGGAGGATCACATTCTCCCACAGGAGGGATTCTTTCTTCTTTGCAAGGAAGCCCCCAGGATCTCATACATAGAGGTCCAAGCACAATCAGTGAACATCATGATTGTGCAGCATTCCATCTGGAGGGAAGAGGAAAGGAGGAAGAGTAGCATCGGTTGATGAGAGGCATACACCCTTCTCTGTTTCAGAAAGATAATGCAAGGAAGAGGCAGGATGATTTGCGCATTGAGAGCAAGGGCAAGGTTGCCCAATCATCTATACAGTCTACTCTTGACATTGATGTCTCACTATATGGAGGCATTCCACCTGGGAGGCAACCTGATCTTCAGTTGATGAGAGATGTCTTGTCTTTGGGTTCACCACTCTTGGATTTTGGACAGGTGAATAATTTTGAGGGGAAATTTTTGAAAATGCAGCAAGATGATGGAGCTTAGTGAAATGAAGTCGCCTTCACTAAGTGGGCCCGCAGGCAAATTCTGGCGCAAAATCTATTTTTAGACTATGTCTATTTTTAGACATATGGAGCATGGTTCGGGGATTCCAGTTTGAGATTCTTGGAGCATGTGTCATGTTGGTAAAAATAGATGAGACTCTATTTTTGAGGTCGAAGAGGTCGAAGTCTATTTTTAGACTGCCTCTCCTTAAAACAGGGAAGTCAAATATTATTTACCCTTAATAATATTTAGACTATAAACAGCAGTTTACTCTCTTGGAGCACTTCAGTTCGAGCTACCGAAGTGGCTCATGCATCTGACAGAGGAATCACGTGGTTCCCAAGGGTTTGATGGCATCATGCATGGTTGACTTCAGTTGGACTTCAGTGGCAGAAGTTTGGAGGAGTTAATGAGACAGATAGTGGAGTTGTGTTCTGTTTATTTTAGTTGAGCTGATTGAGATTAGTTTAACTAGCTAATCAATTAGTTATGAGTGGAGTGAATTAAATATTATTTAATTCATTAATTAGTAACTCATTATTCAACTCAAGAACACATCAGTTCACTACAGTGCATGATCAGTTCAGTGGAGACCAGTGAAAGAGGTAGATGAAAGGGTGGAGTTAGCTATCGGTTGTGACTATACTGTTGCTATTTGCAACACACAGATAGGTGGAGTAAGCCCATGAGGATTGCGCAGTTCAGGCTGGTGGTTTATCTATATAAAGAGGCCATCCCATAGCATTGAAACACGGAATAGAGGCAAGGCAATTGGCGGTGAGTTTTGAACCAGTAACCTGTTCAAAACTAAGCTAGATTGTGAGTAACTATATGAGAAAGTACTGAGTACTTGTGAGGAGTATTGTACTGAGTTGTTACTTGATTTATCCATTATAATATACACAATAGATGCGGGGTTTTCAGCTATAATCTTTCCCCATACATACTGTGTTAATGTGTATGATGATTTGATGTGTTATCGCTTGATTTTATTTCCGCATGTGTGATGATCTGAGTTGGTTGAGTGGAAGAGATTATGTGTTGCATATAAATTCGAATTTTATGTGATCAGGATAGTCTCGGTGGATAATTAATCATTATTCAGCAAATTTCTACATGGTATCGGAGCTATTGAAGCAGAGATTGATCATCACAGTGATTACAAACTTATTTCGGTAGACAGAGTCTGCATGCGAGCCAGGTAGCCTCCGGATTCATATTTCTTCGGAAAGTGAAAGGTCTGGTAAATGCCCCTTGCAGTCAATCTCTGTGCTAGAAATAATTTGTTCTCACAGATCTAGAGCGGCTGAGCTTTGAGGTGGAATTCGAAATTTTGCAGCGGTTTTGTTTTCTTGGTGCCAGTGTTGAAAATGTCTTTCAACGGTTTGCGACTCGAATATGCTCTTGAAGGCAGTTCGAATTATGTTGCATGGAAGGATTGCATGGAGGCAGTATTAGAAGATAATGGTCTGAAGGAGTTCGTAGATACGGATGTCCAAAATCCCACTGATCCTGCTGAAGTCGAAGCATGGCAAAAGAAGATGGAGAAATGTCGAAGGATCTTGTTGGAGGGCGTCAAGGATCATATTGTATCCAGCCTGCATGGAAAGGCTTCTCCATTTCTAATGTGGAAAGCTTTGACGGATCTATTCCAGAGTAAGAGTGACCAAAGGAGGCTGGCGCTCAAAGATAAGCTCAGGAACATCAAGATGGAGAAAGGCGACAGTATCGCCAAATACCTCACGAAGTTCACTCAATGCAGAGATGAGCTGGGAAGTGTGGGGGTGACTGTCGAAGACGAGGACATGGTCGACCTGGCTCTCCTTGGTCTTTAGAAGGCTTGGCACTCATATCAAGATAGTGTCAATGGTCGGGAGAAGCTGCCGGGATGGGAGCGCCTTTGGGCGGATCTCATGCAGGAGGAGATAAGGAGGACTACTCGTGATGGATCTTCATCAAAGGGAGCTGATGAAGAAAACTGCGCTTTGGTTGCCAAAGCAAAGAAGGGGAAGGGTAAGAAAACCTCTCATTATGGTGCAAAGGGAAAGAAGCAGGATATGGCGAAAGTGAAGTGTTTTCACTGCCATGATCACGGACATTATGCTACCAATTGTCCAAAGAAGAAGAAGAACAAGCAAGCGGGAAGATCTGCAGATGGAGAATCTTTGGCTTCACAGTTCGAGCTTGACTTTTCATTGATCGCATGCTTGGTTTCAAGTGTGCTGGGATCGGTGTGGTTCTTGGACAGCGGTGCGTCATTTCATATGACGGGAGATCGGGAGTTGTTCTCAGATCTGGAGGACAAAGATTTGGGTGTGCACATCGAGATGGGCGATGATGGTAGATACAGTGCGACTGGTATCGATACCATATCCTTTCAGAGGGAGTCTGGTAAACCCTTTGTCTTGAAGGATGTCATGCATGTACCTGGATTGAAGAAGAACCTGATTTCAGTAGCGATGTTGGAGGATAAGGGGTATGATGTGGTCTTCAACGAAGGAAAAGCCTTCCTGCGCAGTAAGACTACTGGAGAGACCCGGAAGATAGGGGTTCGAACTCAGAACCTTTATCAGTTGCAGGTAGATGACTGCGCAGCTATGGCATGCAAGGCTGGAGATGTGGTGAGCCGGGATGATGAGGGCGAACTATGGCACAGGAGATTGGGCCATCTTCACCATGGAGCTTTGAAGGTTCTGCAGCAGATTTCTACTGGACTTCCTAAGGGCACCCTTGCGCAGTCAGATCAGTGCAAGGGGTGTACTTTAGGGAAGTATGTGAAAGCCACCTTTCACGAGAACGATAGTCGCACCACGACGATCCTTGAGAGAGTTCACACAGACGTGTGTGGTCCTTTCTTAGTTGATTCGACAGCAAAGCACAGGTATTATGTGATCTTTGTTGATGATTTCTCTCGAAAGTGCTGGATCTTCTTCATGTAAAAGAAGAGCGATACATTCGCGAAGTTCTGTGAGTTTAAAGCACTGGTCGAGAAGGAGTCGGTGAAGAAGGTGATTGCTCTAAGGAGTGATAACGGTGGTGAATTCATCTCGGCTGAATTCAAGGAGTTCTGCAGCGCAGAAGGGATTCGGAGAGAGCTCATCGCACCCCATAACCCACAGCAGAACGGGGTGGCTGAGCGGAAGAACAGAACGATCGTGGGTGGTGCACGGGCGATGTTGCATGATCAGGGCCTACCCCTTCACTTGTGGGCTGAGGCATGCAATACAGCAGTGTATGTGCAGAACCGTTGTCCTCACAAGGTTCTTGGCATGAGTACACCAGAGGAGGCTTATTCTGGCAAGAGGCCTGATATTTCCCATTTGCGGATTTTGGTTCTCCTGTCTACATGCATGTGACGAAGGATGCGAGAAGGAAGCTGGATCCAACTGCTGAGGTTGGAATATTTGTGGGGTACACTGATACACCTCACAACTACCGGGTGTAGTTGTCAGACAGTCGCAAGACTGTTGTGCGACGGGATATAAAATTTCAGGAGGAGAAAGCCATGCAATGTTCGCTTGAGAGGGAGCTACACTTGCATGTAGATGAGGAGCTGTTAGTTCCTAAGGAGGAGCTTCCGGATGTGGATCAGCCACAAGAGGAGGTTCAGGAGGTGGAAGAAACCACCCGGGCAGCGCCAACCATCAGAGGGCGCATGCGCACTACAGAAGCTGAGCGACTGGCTCGGGATGCAGAGAAGGTTGTAGGACCACCTACAGCACAGCGCAGACAGAGACAGTCACCGGATCGGTACACTGGATACATGGCTCTTATGAGTCAATGTGTTGTGACCGAGCCATCCTCTTTTGAGGAAGCTGTGGAGGAACCCGCATGGGTTGATGCCATGATCGAAGAATATGATTCGATCATCAGGAACAGTGCATGGGAGATTGTCCCAAGACCGGTTGGGAAATCAGTTGTAGGTTCGCGATGGATCTACAAAGTGAAGCAAGTGGCTGACGGGAGTGTGGAGAGATGCCACGATCGGGTGGATATTGGTGGTCACTCGCCTATTTCACTTGGGGCTCCACCATTGTCTATTTCGTTTTTCAGTTTCGACACGGTTTACTATTTTTAGCGGTTTCGGGTCCTAAACTTTCCGGGCGTTTTGAGGCCCTAAACGACGTTTTTGGGAAGAATCGGGAGTAACATAGGGCCATGGACCGATGTTTCCCATTCCAAATTTGTAGTCCTCGGATAGATCTTTCCTAACGAGGGTATGGTACGCGTCAAACGGAGATTGTATGCCAAAGTTACGCCCCTGGGAAGTTGAAACACCAATTTACCCAAACGGGGCCCATAGTTTTGGCGCTTCATATCCTAGGGTTAGGGTTTTGGCTGTTTAGGATTTACCATTGTTTCTAAATAATAAATAGGCCCTCGAGCCCCATTGTAACTCAGTTCAGAGGCCTGTAGCCACCACATCTCTTCTTATAGATAGATACCAGTGCCCTAGCTAGTTTTATCTCCATTCTATCTGTAAGCAAATTTTAGTTCTTTGATATTAATGAAATGAAGTGTTATTTCTGTTGCATCGCTATATTTATGGTTATATGTTTATTCTGTTGCGTTCCTGCATAAATCTAGATTAGTGGTATCAGAGCGGTCTACCTTTTCTCGATCCTTCTTTGCATGTCCCCAACAAGGTCGGGGTATAAGGAGCTAGGGCTCGATCTGGTGGAACCTTTGCAAGATCAGCCTCGCAAACCTCGACGAACGCCCATGGGGGACGAAAAGAAAGATGAGGGAGCAGGAGATACTATAAAAATATTGCTCGAGGAGGCCCTCGAAAAACAAAGGAACGCGATGATGGATAGTTTTTCTCAGATCCTTCAACGGCTGCCCACCAGCGGCACATCTGCATCCAGTAGCCACTCTGGAGTTGCGACTCCCTTTAAGGTACAAGTAAATTTTGACATTCCCATATTTGAGGGTCAAATAGACGCAGATGCCGTAGATAGATGGTTGAATCTATTAGAAGGATATTTCTCTGTTCATGACTTTTCAGACCGGGAGAAGATTATTTTTGCACTCTTCAAAGCTACCCCCCATGTTAAGGACTGGTGGGAAACCTACTGTGAGAACAAGGACCAGACAGAACCCTCTCTGTTCTCGGCCGTACCAACTTGGAATTCTTTCGGAGACGCCGTCAAGGAACAGTACTATCCTGTGGGGAGCTATGAGGACAAGTACATACAATGGACCACGCTGCGACAACAAAGGGATCAAGATGTGCATGAGCTAACAGATACGATTTTCCACTTCTGCACAAAGTTGAGAGACAAAATCTCGAGAGAAACATACGGGTGAGAAAGTATCGCAGTTGTACGCACAGATACATTCGGGGAGGAAATTGAGTTCCTGGACATCTCATAAGCAGTATGGAGAATAGCTTTTACATAGATGACAGTCAAGCGAGAAGAAGCGAGACTTTGGATGCGAAAATAAAGCAGGAAAGGTGCTTCCAAACCGCGGAGACAAAGGACCGAGCCAAGGCATGGCGGCTAAAGACAACTCATCGAAGCCACGAGAAAATAACGGCTGTGAAGCCAAAGAAGGACACGGGAAAGTGGTGTGAGTTCCATAAGAGCTCCACTACAACACAAGTGAGTGTCGGGAATGACGATCGCTAGTGGTGAGATGAGGGCTTGAGTCGGATGCATGCTCGACTCAGTGAGAGTGAAGAGCGAATGAAAAGGGAAGCAGTTATTGATGCGGGCCAACGCCACTGTTTCCACTGCAAAGATCCAAAAGGAGGAACCAGAAGATCCAGAGGAGGAGGAACGTCTCTTCCACTCCCAGATGTGGGTAAAGGGCTCCCGGTACGGTTCATTGTCGACAATGGGAGCCAAAAGAACCTCGT
>JAXQQM020087615.1:0-29979 GCA_034641835.2 Pinus albicaulis | reverse complement strand
CTTTCCGGCGCAACTGAAACCAACTCAATCTGAGGTCCGGAAGTCATCCAAAACTGTACCTGTGTGCAAAAACCCAGAAAATAGCAGACTGCTGATATGGCGGGCAGAACGTGCAAAATGAGGGTGTTTTTCACCAATTTGAGGGGGCGAATGATCTCCAAATGCCCTGAAAATCGCTGGAGACCTGCTCATGGAATAATGGCATCCATTGGTATCATTCTCCTCCCTTGACCACTCACCAAACTGAAATGGCGAATTTATGAGTTTTCGACCAAAAACCCAAAAAATGCCAAAAAACAAAAAGTTGTCGAACGAGGCCCAAAATTGGCATGCATGACCCTCAAGGGTCCATAGCAACATGCTCCGAAGCTGAGGCCAAAATATCAAGGGCTGATATGCTTTTCCCTTCCTTCCGTGATAGGCGCTTCTCCTTCAACTTCTTCAATTTCTCTTGTGCTACCTTTAATTTTCGCCTGGAAAACTGATTTAGCTTCTGAAAGTGAAGAGTCCTCTTTCTTTGTAGCTCAAGATCCCTGTTCGCCCTCTCAAGCTTCGTTTCCAAATGCTGGTTAGCTCTCTCAAGCCATGCTTCTTTGTTTTCCTCAATTTCCTGCTCAAGGAGGGCAGTGAGAGGAAAGGCTTGGAAATGGGCTTGTTCTTCTGCTCTCTGCTTTTCCAAGGCTTTTCTAAGCCCGATGGTCCTAGGCCTCTTTCGCCTAGGCTGGTCTTCCTCCTCTTCATCATCAAACTCACCAATGAGCTCTTCAATTCTTGCTTGCGCCCTTTCTGCCTCTTTCTTATACTTAATTTCCCTTGCCTCATGAATAGTTGCATGAAACTTCATCTGTTTGTTTTCAACCTCCAAGAAGTGGTTGAAATTCCTCGCCCTTTGAAGATCTTCCTGTAATACCTCAATTTGCCCCTCTTTGTGAATGAGGAGGTTTTCAAGGATGCGGGCCTCATTATCACTGTCATCTCTTGGGATAGGGATGACAGCTAATTCACCTCCATGCTTGGCACTTTCTCCAACTATGCTTTTGCCTTTGAAAGCCAATCTGGCGCTTTTCCTCCTTGGCATACTAGAAGGTGTCTTTTTGGGAAATTTCCTCTTGCTAGGAACAATCTTTGTCACTGTTAAGGTGGCAGCTTTAGCTTGTTGTTCTTCCTCAATATCTTGTCCAGTTTGTGGCTCAAAAGGTGTTTCAATTTCCTGCCCAACTTGCTGCTCCTCAACTGCTGTCTGCTGCTGTCCCTCATCCTGTATCTGCTGCTTTCCCTCAATGTCCAACTGCTGCTGTCCCTCAACATCCAACTGCTGCTGTCCCTCAACATCCAACTGCTGCTTTTCACTACCTTCTCCTTCTCCTTGTTGTTCATTGCCCTCTCCTTCTCCCTGTTGACTTGGCTGCCCAGTAGTCATTATGAGTCTTCTAGGTGTAGGCCTACTAGACAAAGGCACTGGGCGATGGACAGGCTGAGTAGGAGACACATGAACAGGAGGGACAGTGGCAAAATCTGAATGGTTGATGAATGAATCCCATGAAACCCCTCTCTTCTCTAGCTGGTGTAAGAAGATAATCTTGATCAAGGAATGATGAAAGAGAGAAGGGATTTGCTGAGGTGGAGCCTTCTTTTGGACAGTAGATGCCATTTTCTCTATGCTCTTGGACAAAAAGTACGGAAGGTTTAGTTGCCTGCTTCTGGTAAAATGCATTAACAAGCGGACATGATAGGCATAAATTTGATTAAACCTCCCTTCACAAGTGAAATATCTCATTATGGCTTTCATCAGTGGAGCATAATTGTCAAGAAGATAGGAAAAAGGGAAAATAGCAGTGATAGTTTCCCTATGTTCAGGCTTGATGAAAGGTTTATAATCCTCTAAATCAAGATGAGCTTGTTTAAACCACTTTTCACCATGATACGGGATCTTGGTAGCCTTGGACACATACCTTGGAGAAATTTTGAAATCAAGACCCGCCAATTGGAAGTGTTTTTCCTTGAATCTCAAAGCGCACAAATGTGTTAGTGGCAAAAAACTCTTGACTTCTTCTATCTTCTGGCAGAAATCAAGACAGCCTACTTCATGGAAATTGAAAAGCACAGATGGGTGAGCATTGATTTCTTCTGTGGAGATAGGCTCATATCTCTTATGTGGACCGCTCCTGTGATCTTGCTTTGGAGGCATTCTGACTTGAACAAGCTTTGGAAGAGGCAAACTGCCTTCACTCTATGTAAAAAATGCTCTGCTGGATTGAAACTGGTCACTATACTGCTTGGACAGAATGGACAATGTGGTTAGGATAGATTGCAACAATGTTTCTTTGAATAAACAAACTCTGCACTCCTTAAAAACAGCCCTTCACCTCTGGATGCACCTCGGCCAGGTAAATTCCTCAATAGGGTACCATGTGTAAAGATGAGACAAACTGCTGTGTAGATTAGAAGACAAAACACATTAAGAAGCACTATACCATTCTACCATGTCAAGGAATCCATCAACAATCCTTCATCATTCCTCAAAAGCATCCAAGAGGCAGTCCAAAAATCATAACTCAAGTGTATTCTTCAAAGCTCATATGACAAATGTATTAATTCTTCTCTTCAAGTTCAGCCTGCGATTTACAATGAGAACCATGGAATAAATAGGCTTGAGGGAGGAAAACCTCATGGAGCAACTAGCTATCCCATTGGCCAAGTCAAAATATCTAAACTTGTCCTTGAGGCTTTGCAAAGCCCAAGGCACAAAATATCCCATAAAATATCTAAAAAACTGCTAAAAACGGAAATTATATTGACTTTACATGATTTCCCAATCATAAAAATAGCTTAACGCACATTTGGGAAAAGCAGATTTTTGAAGTTCAAAAATTACAAAAATACTTCAAATTTATGCCTAAAAAAGGCCCCCTGACTTGCTGGATGCAATAGGCAGCCTTCCTGTTTTCTAAAGGAGGCTCATGAGGGCTTGCTGGAAAGCTCTCTGTGTCTACTTTCCGGCGCAACTGAAACCATCTCAATCCGAGGCCTGGAAGTCATCCAAAACCATGCACAGCGGCAGAAAAAACCGGAAAATAGCGGTGGCGATATGGCGGGCAGAACGTGCAAAATGAGGGTGTTTTTCGCCAATTTGAGGGGGCGAATGATCTCCAAATGCCCTGAAAATCGCTGGAGACGTGCTCATGGAATTATGGCATCCATTGGTATTATTCTCCTCCCTTGAAAACTCACCAAACTGAAATGGCGAAATTATGAGTTTTCGACCAAAAACCAAAAAAATGCCAAAAAACAAAAAATTGTCGAACAAGGCCCAAAATTGGCATGCAAGACCCTCAAGGGTCCATAGCAACATGCTCCGAAGTTGAGGCCAAAATATCAAGGGCTGATATTCTTTTCCCTTCCTTCCGTGCTAGGCGCTTCTCCTTCAACTTCTTCAATTTCTCTTGTGGGATAAAATGCAACAATGTTTCTTTGAATAAGCCACCTCTGCGTTCCTTAAAAAACAACCTTTCAACTTTGGATGCACTTCAGTCAGGCAAACTTTTTAATATGGTACCCTATGTAAAGATGATAAAAACTCCTGTGTCAATTTCCTGTGCACAGTTTTGAAAAACTACTCCTGGTGAGTTTGTCAGAGGTCAATCAATCATAGCTACATCTCTGTCTTCAGTAACAAACTCAATCATCAACCACCTGTCCTTTAGAAAGTGGCCCTATTCACCTTCAGAATATCTCTGTCAACAAATATTCAAAATGATACAATATAGTGAAAATAAAAGGCAGACCTAGGTTAGGTGTAAAATCAGTGCACAGTGCTTTAGGAAACACACCCTTTATTTGTGAATTCAAAAGATCAACCACCACATCTGAACCTCTGTCTCAATGTTAAATTCAATCAACAAACTCTGCCCTTCAGTGTCCTGTTCACCTTTGGAAAATCTCTGTCAACAAATTCACAGTAGGAATAATACAGTGAAAGAGGGGCAGTCTGCTAAAAAGTGTGCTGTGAGAAAATGCCAATAGTCACTCTGTTCTTGAAATCTTTGATGTCAACCAATACACAAAACTCCTTGCTCAAGGAGGCTTATAGTCATTTAACAATTTTTCCCTGTATAGGTGTGCCACCTTTCACTATTTGCATCTCAAGCAAACCACCATACATATGCTTAGACTGTCAATACATAGGTTTGGAGCGAAAATGACAGAGTTTTTAGAAGACCACAAGCTTTTAGGCAGAAAATGTGTGAGTTTTCCTTTTCAAACAAAAAGAATGTCAAAACCCCTCTTACTGAGTGTACTTCACTGCATTGATAGTGTGGCAATGTCTGGAGGACTGTGAGGACAGTTTCTCTGCAGACCTAAACCCTGCCTTTCTACAACAAAATCTCCTTTAATCAAAACACAAATATTTACAGGAAAACCTCTGCCTTTAGATTGTTTTGAAGATGAAACAAACTGGCTCTTAATCTCAAAACCAAGTATCTCTATAGGTGCTCTTTGAATGACAAATTCAGCCCTTTATCATATTGCAATACTTCAGTTCACTGTGTAGAAAGGACTGTTTTTTAACTGTAGTGACCAGGTTAGAGGGTTTTGAAAGTTTTGAAAACTATGGACAAACTACCCTTTAATTTGACCTCGGCCTTGCTAGACAGCTTTCTCAGCACATATGTTTGGTATATGAACAAGGCCTAACCCAGAAGCTTTAACCTTTTCACTTCATACCGTAATTTCGAAACAGTCCTTTAAACCATTCCTGTCACTTAGCAAAACTTTGAAGTCGAGGGGGGAATCATGTGAAAATATCTTTAAATTGGGTGATCAATCCTCGTGCAGGGCCGGAGTAGCATTGGAACCTTTTAAAACTTGCGCGGCACTCTTTTGAAACCAGCACGTCGCGCATACCATACTTGTCGGGTCGGCCTGTCGGGTGGTCGGGCGGCCTGTACAGGCGCGTCGCGCCACTGTACAGGCGCGTCGCGCCAACAAAGGCGGCCCGTGTAAATGCTGGCCCAGGCGCGTCGCGCGAAAACGCAGGCACGTCGCTCGGCCTCAAACGAGCAGAAAAACTTCAATTTGCTCAAAAATGCTTTGATACTTGGAGACTGCGGAGCTCGGTTTTGAATTTTGAAAATGACCTTCTTACTCTCCTATTCCACTCTCTTAAAGCATCTTCATTTTCAAACAGTGGCATTTCCTCGCTTTGAGAGTTAATGTCTTCATTTGTTTTCTTAATTTCTTTATCACTGCAGGTATTTAAAATTTGCCGACCCTATTTGGACTTGATCGGAGAAAAGCTCACCCTTTCCACAGACTTTCTTGCCTATACCATTTATGATATCTCTGCCTTTCGAAATGATGCAAAACTGTGTTTGTTATCAAGTTATTTTAAACAGTGACAGTTCATCAAACTTGCTTTGCCCATTCATGAAGTTATATACCTATTCACCTCGTCCACCTGAAAGATAAGCTTGTAAAACAGGAAAACAGGACTCTTTGATGCACGGTCACCATTTTGCTTTGACCAGTGTTTTGACCCTTTTTGTGAGAGAGACATTCCAAAACCTTAACTCTGTCCCCTGTTTTGACACTTTAGGTGAAATGTTAACAAAAGAAAAGTCATTCAAAATCTGTCAAAAGGCATTTGAAAGCTGTTTTATCACTTAACAGGAGATCGCCTGTGCCCTTCCAACTTGTTTAACAATCTCTGTTCTTAGGTGATTTATAGGTTTCCCTCTGGACTGTAAGTGCCATCTATTGGCTGTTTCCCTTTATATCATAATTCTCTGCTTTCTTGAAAAGCGCCCTTTGGACTCTGGGCATGTGACAGTGGATTGTTACTTGATCCTTTCCCTCAAGGAAACTGCCCCCTTTTTGGTATCAATGGCATACCTTATTCATAACATTTCCTGTCCACCAAGATGTATATTTTGAAAGATATTTTCATATGAATAGGAAGAGTAATATTTTTGAATTAGAAGCATTATCTTTAACCTGTGTAATGACTTCCACTTTCCTTCTTTGTATCTCTCTACTGCACTTTTCTGACTAATTCAGTCTTCAACAATATCCAAGGCTCTGGCCATCTGCTCATACATGGAGGAGGCTCTTCATTAGGTAAGGTATCTGAAAGTTTCTTAACAGATCTGTTTGACACAGCTTTTCTCAGGATGTGATGGTAAGTAAACCACTTGAAAAACATCAATCTTAGCATCTTTACTTGCAAGCATCACTGTATTTCAGAAGAAAACCCTAGCCACAGTGACACTGTCTCTCTGCACTGCTCTAAGGGTGACTGAAATATCATCATCTGTTTTGGTCATCTCATGACAGATTACTTGACAAACAGTTTCTGTGACTATAGAGGTCAGTGTCTTTTGAGAAACTAAGAACTTTCTTTCTGCCTGTGTAATGGCATTTGTTGTCAGCATTTATTCCATTTGATCTTGTGGACAAAACAGGCTTCTTATGATTGGGATGTTTACTGATGACAGGCCTTTCTAAAGTTCAACAATTTACATGATTTGAAAGCTTCAGATGACCTTCTTTATCAGACCAGACTCTCCTTTCCTTTGAGCTAGCATATTTCAACTATATTCCTGTTATGATCATCAGTCACATTCATAAAACCTGGAGTCCCTGTTTTATTTGTTTCAGTTCAAGGCAAACCTGGACTTTTGCAAATCTTCAAAGTCAATACTGGCCAGCGCCCTCTGCTTGTGGATGAAGGAGGCACCCTAACCCTCTGCTTGTAAATGAAGGAGGTTCTGGGCCATGACCATTTGCCAGTTTGCTGTGACAGTGGTGTATTTTTGTGATTTTCATGCTGGAAAGAACTGTAAAGTCTGGATGAGTAGCTTTCTGTTTTACAGGCATATCTCAGGCTCAAGTTACATTTTAGAAGCAGCTGTTCCTATAACTGTAAATTCAAGCATTTCCTCCTGAGATGGAATTATTTTTCCTGCCTTTGTAGAAACCATAGAACACTGTGAAAAACCTAATAGTCAGCTTGAGATTGAGGTTTTTGCAGTGCTGAGACTTAGGGATATAAGTGGCGCGACTTAAAGCTGTTTGTCAATTTCATTTGCAGAATAAGAGGTCAGTCATGGTAGGTCTGTTGCAGATGAAGGCTTTTTGGCTTTTTGATGATTGCCAAGGGTGGAATGTCTTAAAGCGCCACTTCCTAACATAGGGGAGACTTTTGAAACAGATGTGGATTTTCCTTTTAAAGCTGATGGGCAGATCAAGAAGGCTGAAGCTAGATGGGATAGTGACAATGAGGTTTTGATTTCGCCAGGGGTGGACTGAAAAGGTAGAAGGGCGAAAAAAGTTTTAGGAGGGTTTTCTGGATGACATATTGACATAAGGAAATCAGTTTCTAGAAAACTCAGCTGTAGATATAGTCATCACTAACATGTAAAAAATACTGATGGCTAACATTAATAACCAAATATATTACTATATGATTACCCGAGAAAACCAATTAATGACCAAAATGTTGGTCGTGTTATAAGATACTGTAAATTAGCTACTAATAGTCATATATATGCAAATTTTAGTCATCCTTTGAAACCAATTAATGACCAAAGAAATATGACTAAATTCTTAGTCGTGTTATAAGATACTGTAAATTAGCTACTAATAGTCATATATATGCAAATTTTATTCATCCTTTGAAACCAATTAATGACCAAAGAAATATGACTAAATTCTATACGTGTTATAAAATATTGTAAATTAGCTACTAATAGTCGTATATGTGCAAAATTTAGTCACCATTTTTAATCACAAATTTATCATTTGCAGTATGTTATAGCCTAAATCTACCTCAGGCTGAGAAAGGCAGAGTCTAGGGTAACATCAAACCATGCTTAACCTGGTAGCTAGCCCTACCAGATCGGGAGAGGGCTCTCTCCTGGTCAATCTCAGAAAAAATAATCAGTGAGGCTTGAGATGACTTAAATAAAGGCTGATTTTAGGCTAGGTATATATGTAAGAGAGTTTTATTTGATTTTAAGGGTGTTTGTTGGATCAAAGGGAAAGGCAGATTTTGGGTCTGGGAAATGATCAGTTTTGCAGAGAGCTGAATGGGGCAAGAAAGACAATTGTTTTGACACTTCAAATTTGAATAAAATGGATAGCTCAGATCGGTGAGGAGTTGAAGAGGGCAAGAGACTTTCAAGAATCCTCTTCAAACAATTGAAAACATAGAAAATTAAACAAAACTCAAGGTAGAGCACTGCAAATCTAATGAATTCCACCTTTATTACTTGTTTTTTTAATTTAAGAAGAAATAAGAAGGAAGATGATACACATGAAACATCAGTAAACTTACAATCATAGAGAGATAGACATCATCAAAACAAAGAGCCACATGGATCCCAAGGAGTGCTGCAAACCCTGGTCTATTCCTTTGCCAAAATGCAGAGATGAAATGTACAATGAAGCTCAAAGAAATCCCAAGTGTCCGACCATGCAAATGACTAAAAAATTACAAGATATAAGCAACCAAAAACTCATCCCAGCCTCTAGGGGTCAAGCTCACAAGTTTAGGAGCTGTTCCAACAAGATCTAAACTAAGAACTGGAAAATAGGCAGTGGAACAGCTTGCCTCTATAAGATAGGAAACTGATTCATTCAGTTACAATTCACCTTTTGATGAATGAATCTACTTCCATGAGTAAAAATTTGCCAAAATTACATCAAGAGCCATGAAATTACATCAAATTACATCAATATTTTTAAATGTGGAAGTAAGAAAGTAAAACTGGCCAAAACTAGGCGAAAAACAGAGTTACTGAGTGAAAAATGAGCCAAAATCCCCAATGCATCGCGCCTGAAATCTCTACGCGTCGCGCCAGTTTGGAGCAGATTTTGAAGGCCTTCCTGGTGTCCAAATTGAGTGCAGGATTGCTTGTTGGAAATCTCTACCTATCTAATTTCCAACCCAAGTGGAATTTCTGAATTTGGTTTCCATTTGCCCCTTTAAAAATGAGTTTTCCCAACACTGCTTCCTGTGTGTCCAAAAAGGGGCAGAAAGGTCAATTTTAGGGTGTTTTTGACCCCTTCGGCAACCCAAAACTTGTCAAAATATCTGGGTAATGGGTACGCATGCATAATTTTTCATGAAAAATCCAAAAATATAAATTTTTACCCAAGAGGAGCTCCCAATCATAAGCGTGTGCCAAGTGGCGCAACGCGTTGGGCAGAAAACTCTGTGTTTAGGCCAAAAAAAACAAAATTGACAAAATGTGTTCCAAATTTCTTGAAATTTGGGTTGAGTGTCCTCCATCATGCACTATGCTGGGCCAAGGAATCTTCGACCAATATTTGAATTCTATCATGCCTTTTCCGACGCTTTAATGCCTCTTCAACTTAGCCTTCAGGATCTTGATTCGTGACTTGAAAACATGATTTATTGCCCAATAACGATTCTCCATGTGCCTCAACATGTTATTTTCTTTGTTATATTTCTCCAACAACTTTTGGTCTCCTTGGTGCATGCAATTCAGTTGTGGAGTCACTGTGTTTCCTTCATCTCGGTCACAAGAGGAATCTGTCTCCAAGTTTGCCAAAGTCTATATTGTTTTGGATGAATATGAGAAGTTTAGTGCCTTTGGTTTTGTTGTCAAATATGTGGTAACAAGTGAGGGACTATGGAGGGATAGATTAGTGGAAATGATGGACTATTTCCAAGTGAAATTTGTCAATTGAATATTTTTGGGGCAGTCACTTGGTTTCTTGGAATAGCATTGGGGTTTAAGAAATTCATAATTGGGATGTGGGGTAATGGGAATGGGATAGGGAATAAGGAAATGGTATTGATGTAACAATATTAACAATGATGAGGGAATAACAAGGTGGGGAAATGGGAATGATAAACACAAAACCAATTTTGAAACCCTAAGGAAACAATCCTTGCACAAACAAATAGGGTTTGATTTTTTTGCATTTAAATCCTCATAAGCATCACCAAACACATGTCATGGGAAATGGGGAAGTTGCATGGAATTACTTGGACAAATATGGATCGAACCGGTTTGAAAATTTGGAAGAAATGGCAATAAATTAGCTTTCTGCCATGTGCGTCGCGCAAACAACCCAATGCGCCGCGCCTCCCTGATGCGTCACGCCAGTGTATTTTTTACACTGCGGAGGCCGGCCTAATACGCCGCGCCTGCCCAATGTGTCGCAACAGTCACCCATCACATCGCGCTCAGAAATTCAACAATGTCTGCCCTCCAAATTCGTTGTTTCGCTCCTCACAACTTCTTTGCTCACTGCTGTCTCTTGGCATTCAAATGAGCTTATGAAAGATGAAAATGTTTTATATGCCAAGGATTTTTATTCTTCTTTTCAAAAAACCCGCTTTGCAATGGAAAAAATCTTAACTTACTTTCACACCATAGATTTGAGCACATTTGGAAATTTTGGGGAAGTTTATGGTGAAATTGGGCTTGCAGCTCTATGCGTCGCGCCACAAGCCCAACGCGTCGCGCCCTTTTGCAGGAGACTTTTGGAGACCTTCCCAATGTCAAAATTGGGTGCCAATGAAATTGGCGCTGGAATATTTCAATTTGGAGTTCATTGGCGCTGTCAAAAATCAAATCTCCCAAGACTGGTCAAAATGTGCAAAATGAGGCTGCCTCAAGGCAAATTTATGTTGCAGTAAACTTTGGAAGGTCTTCCTCAACTCCAAATTGAGCTCATGATAGCTCATTGGAAAGCTCTTCATGTCTAGTTATCATTTGATGCATCAAGAAAGTCATTAGGCCAACCAAGCTAGGAGAAATCTTGATTTTCCAAAGGTCACTTCAGAGGTGCATCAATTCTCCTTAGGCAACTGTATTTTTTACGTTTCTCTAAAACCGTGAAACTTGTGTAAAAATTGAAGGATTTTTTTCTTCCTTTGCCTATTTTGGACAAAAAAATCTCTCAGTTTTCCCAAATTCATCTTTTATTGCTCAGAAACATCATTGGAGTAAAACCTATCCCGATGTGTCGAACAAGGGATTTGTCAAAATGAAGCGAAATTAAGGGGATAAGGGGCTTCTAAATTCTTGAGAAACTTTTGGGAAGTAGGGAGGGATGTTAGGAAGTAGGGGAAAGTTTAATTTCATAGATTGAGTGAGGGGAAGGGGTCCAAAAGGGAAAAACACAGGCCTAGCCTAGAAAATTGCCAAGTTGTAGCAAGAAACTAGGGTTTGTGCGAAAATGAGGAATTTGAGGGATCTCAGTGATGGGAAGTGTTTAATAAGGTACATTAAGGATAGGGGAAGGTGTATGAACATAAGGATACAAGTTTTGCTGATTCTTTGACCATCCAAGAGAAATTACCTCCAAAACCTTAGGAGAGGGAAATGAACCTTACCTAGGCACGATTGAAGCATGAACAAGGTGTAAAATGATCCTGTGGAACTTGAAATGATGATGAAAACCCTCTGAATTATGGTACACTCAGCTGAATGGTGACATGGACCGACATTTGGACAACTTTGACAGGAGTAAAAGAAAGCCCTAGACCTAATACCTAGTGACCAATTTTTTCTTGAAGACTCACTGAAATGACAAAATTTGACCTTGACACCTTAAAATCACTTTGTAAGAGCATGTTTTATCACTGGAGGAAGGCTGCAAAGACTGACACTAACATTGGCTCCAATGGGGATGGTAGCTCCTTGGAGGTGCCAAGAACTACAGATCTTTGGAAAGCAGACAGTGCCTTCATCCATTGGGCAATGGAGTCAAAAACTCAAGCTAAAATGCATGACTGAAAATTGATGACTTGACGACAAAAATTGACTCTCACTCAACTAAAAACTGACTCGATACTTAAACACAACTGAAAAACTGGAAAATATGCTCAATATGAAGCTTATTCAATACAACCTACTCTAACAGTTTCATTCATCACCTAATCAAGTGAAATGAAACAACCAATGCAACCAAGTAAGTATTCCAGCTGCTGTTTGAATTCTCCGCAAGTGCTCGCTTATGAAAAACAAGAGAGAACTACTGAAAGGAAACTCCCATGAAAACTTGGAAACAGATCCGTTGAATGATATGGTTCTCTATCTGCCTGCAAAAACACTGCATAAGGATCTTGAAGTTCATGCACACTGGTACTTAGCTCATCCAATGGTTTACTTCTCTTCTCCTCATACCAAATGCAAAATTTTCTTTGAGCTTTGTGACGAGACTCCTGCTAAAAATGACAAAAATATCGGCTGCCGGATCAAGTTTATATCAACACATGTTTCAAGTTTACATATAGTCAATGGAGAAAGACTTTGACTGCAGACATCATCCAACACATCAGCTATTGGATCATGAAAAAATCGAAAAGACTGCTGCAACCCATTTTCTATTATTTCTGATGAGATTACATGATTTTCTACAGGCTTCTCATTTGAAGATTTACTATGAAATTTACCCTTCAAAAAATGAAATGATTCAAAACAAAATGGTACGGAATCATCTTGTATCATTTGATCATATGTGCCAGCTTCCAAGTCCTCATCTACAACTTGACAATCAATGGCTTTCAGGGGCTGCAAATATGGATATGAGAAGTCTTGACCAAGGTTTTCATTGCCCTCAAGATGGTCCAGATCAAGACTTGTCGACAGTTGATTTCGAATTGCATGAAAGTTGTCTCTGATGAGCTGAAACGAGTCAAAACAAACAGGCAAAGATCCTTCACTTACTTCAAATTTTTCTGCACTTTCCTCATCATTTCCATAACGTATATGCATCGGTTGATCACTGTATTCGAACTATTGAAAGTGAACTTCCTCCTTCTACAAACTAGCTGCTGATTTGTTTGCAAGATTAGCTTCTGTTTGGAGAACATAATCGTCATCATACTGGTCAAACTGAGGCAAATCATTAGTATAAAACACATCATCAAGCATACATAACATATCAACAGCTCTCTCTTCTCCAAGATGATCTACAAAACAATCATTATCAGATCTATGACAACTGGGATAAGAAACAAAATGTTTTGGATCAGCAACTTGTTCTTCTTCAATCAATGAGCCATGGGCTTGAACATTATACTCATTCCTTGTGGTGATATTTTGCATCATCTCTTCCACTACACTTACCAAAATTTCAAGCTTTACCTCTAGAGATGTCGATTTCTCTGGATCTATGTTTTTCATCTCTTCTTCCTTCAACTTTGCCCTTCAGATCAAAAAATGAGCCTCTACATCTACTGCATTGTTCTTCATCTCTTCAAGTGTTGCAAGATTCCTTTCTCTCAGCTGAAACTCCATTTCTGGATCAAAGGCACCCGGGTAGTGCAAGAGAGCAGATCCAGGAGGAGGCCTTATATTAACTGGCATCGAATAATAAAATTGGTTAAATCTGGAAGAAAACTGTTGTACTGTCTCCCCTAGCTGTCTTTTCATCTAGTTATACTCTTCTATAATCAAGAAAGGGTTCTGTCTGATCACCCACCTGTCGAGGAAAACTTTGAAGAACTGCTGGAAATATTAGATGCTCACATCAGGCAGGGTTTTGAACCAACTCTTGACTTTGCCTTGCAAAGAAAGAGAAAAAAGCCTAATACTAACATCCTCTTCATCAACTTCAAAAAGGTCAAGAAAAGACTCAAAATTCAAAACATGTCTCTCAACAGTGATGTTGTTGCGTTCACCATCAAATCTTGGTAGATATAGGTCATGATTTTTAGGGAAAGCATGGGATATAGGAGGTAAAATCAGAGGCTTTTATCGATCTAGAATTTTACAAGGTATAATGTACAAATGCTACAGAATCAGTCTTGGTCTCTTGAGGTTCATTAGTTTGAAGATGGTCATCACAAGATTCGGAAGGAAGGTCTTGATCAAGCTCAAAAGCATGCAAATATTTGGTATTTACAATCTTCAAAGGGAAGGAATCAACTGCAGGCCGAGGGTCTTTTCTCAGATACAATATACTTTGCAAAGCCTTCTTGACATTCTCGGGAAAAGAGAAGAAATAATTTATGACAAATAACAAAATGTCTTGGATGAAATTCCAACTTGAATACCTGATATTTCCATATTGTCCTTTCATGTTTCTGCTGGTCAGGTTCATCCTCCAGTGGAGTCCTTGGATCTGATCTCGAAACTGATTTAGAGTCACCAGGTGAATGATTTCAGCCTTGCGGTGTCTGATCGTTGTCCACCATCAATAATAAGATCTAAACTTGATTACATTTTATTGAGGAAACTAGATGTTCATTTCATAAACTAGACCGGAGATTGACTGAAGCAACATTCATCTACTTTTGCTAATGCAAAGCAAGAGCGTTTCAAAGGCTACCTTGCTAACTTCAAGCTCCATCTGTAGTTTATAAAGAAAAAAACAAAATTTTCATCCCCAGTGGAGTCGCCACTATGTTATAGCCTAAATCTACCTCAGGCTAAGAAAGGAAGAGTCTAGGGTAACATCAAACCACGCTTAACCTGGTAGCTAGCCCTACCATATCGGGAGAGGGCTCTCTCCTGGTCAATCTCAACAAAAATAATCAGTGAGGCTTGAGATGACTTGAATAAAGGATGATTTTAGGCTAGGTATATATGTAAGAGAGTTTGATTTGATTTTAAGGGTGTTTGTTGGATCAAAGGGAAAGGCAGATTTTGGGCCTGGGAAATGATTAGTTTTGCAGAGAGCTGAATTGGGCAAGAAAGGAAATTGTTTTGACACTTCAAATTTGAATAAAATGGATAGCTCAGACCAGTGAGGAGTTGAAGAGGGCAAGAGACTTTCAAGATTCCTCTTCAGACAGTTGAAAACATAGAAAATTAAACAAAACTCAAGGTAGAGCACTGCAAATCTAATGAATTCCACCTTTATTACTTGTTTGTTTAATTTAAGAAGAAATAAGAAGGAAGATGATACACATGAAACATCAGTAAAATTACAGTCACAGAGAGAAATACGTCATCAAAAAAAAGAGCCACATGGATCCCAAGGAGTGCTGCAAACCCTGGTCTATTCCTTTGCCAAAACGCAGAGATGAAATGTACAATGAAGCTCAAATAAATCCCAAGTGTCCAACCATGCAAATGACTGAAAAATTACAAGATATAAGCAACCAAAAACTCATCCCAGCCTCTAGGGGTCGAGCTCACAATTTTAGGAGTTGTTCCAACAAGATCTAAACTAAGAACTGGAAAATAGGCAGTGGAACAGCTTGCTTCTATAAGATAGGAAACTGATTCATTCAGTTACAATTCACCTTTTGATGAATGAATCTACTTCCATGAGTAAAAATTGCCAAAATTACATCAAGAGCCATGAAATTACATCAAATTATATCAAGAGTTTTACATGTGGAAGTAAGAAAGTAAAACTGGCCAAAACTAGGCGAAAAATAGAGTTACTGAGTGAAAAATGAGCCAAAATCCCCAATGCGTCGTGCCTGAAATCTCTACGAGTCGCACCAGTTTGGAGCCAATTTTGAAGGCATTCCCGATGTCCAGATTGAGTGTAGGATAGCTCTTTGGAAAGCTCTACCTGTCGACTTTCCAACCCAAGTAGAGTTTCTGAATTTGGTTGCCATTTTACCCTCAAAAAATGAGTTTTCCCAACACTACTTCCTGTGTGTCCAAAAAGGGGTAGAAAGGTCAATTTTAAGGTGTTTTTGACCCCTTCGGCAACCCAAAACTTGTCAAAATATCTGGGTAATGGGTAGGCATGCATACATTTTCATGAAAAATCCAAAAATATAAATTTTTACCCAAGAGGAGATCCCAATCATAAGCGTGTGCCAAGTGGCGCGACGCGTTGGGCAGAAAACTCTGTGTTTAGGCCAAAAAAAACAAAATTGACAAAATGTGTCCCAAATTTCTTGAAATTTGGGTTGAGTGTCCTTCATCATGCACTATGCTGGGCCAAGGAAGCTTCAGCCAAGATTTGAAGTCTATCATGCCTTTTCCGATGCTTTAATGCCCTCTTCAACTTAGCCTTTAGGATCTTGATTCGTGCCTTGCAAACATGATTTCTTACCTAATAACTATTTTCCATGTGCCTCAACATGTTATTTTATTTTTTAGCTTTATCCAATAGCTTTTGGTCTCCTTGGTGCATGCAATTCAGTTGTGGAGTCACTGTGTTTCCTTCATCTCGGTCACAAGAGGAATCTGTCTCCAAGTTTGCCAAAGTCTATATTGTTTTGGATGAATATGAGAAGTTTAGCGCCTTTGGTTTTGTTTCCAAATATGTGGTAACAAGTGAGGGACTATGGAGGGATAGATTAGTGGAAATGATGGACTATTGCCAAGTGAAAATTTTCAATTGAAGATTTCTGGGGTAGTCACTTGGTTTCTTGGAATAGCATTGGGGTTTGGGAAATTCATAATTGGGATGTGGGGTAATGGGAATGGGATAGGGAATAAGGAAATGGGATTTATGTAACAAGATTAACAATGATGAGGGAATAAAAAGGTGGGGAAATGGGAATGATAAACAAAAAACCAATTTTGAAACCCTAAGGAAACAATCCTTGCACAAACAAATAGGGTTTGATTTTTTTGTATTTAAATCCTCATAAGCATCACCAAACACATGTCATGGGAAATGGGGAAGTTGCATGGACTTACTTGGACAAATATGGACCAAACCGGTTTGAAAATTTGGAATAAATGGCAATAAATTAGCTTTCTGCCATGTGCGTCGCTCAACCAACCCAATGCGTCGCGCCAGTGTATTTTTTACACTGCGGAGGCCGGCCCAACGCGTCGCGCCTGCCCAATGCATCGCTAAAGTTAGCCAACATGTCTCGCTTGGAAATTCAACACTGTCTTCCCTCCAAATTCTCTGTTTTGCTCCTCACAACTTCTTCTTTGCTCACTGCTGTCTCTTGGCATTCAAATGAGCTTATGAAAGATGAAAATGTTTTATATGCCAAGGATTTTGATTCTTCTTTTCAAAAAACCTGCTTTGAAATGGAAAAACTCTTAACTTACTTTCACACCATAGATTTTAGCACATTTGGAAATTTTGGAGAAGTTTATGGTGAAATTGGGCTTGTAGCTCTATGCGTCGCACCACAAGCCCAATGCGTCGCGCCCTTTTTCAGGAGAATTTTGGAGACCTTCTCGGTGTCCAAAATGGGCGCGGGATAACTCGTTGGAAATCGTATTGAGTCTAATTTCCAACCCAACTGGAGTTTTTCAATTTGGAGTTCATTTGCCCTGTCAAAAAGAAAATCTGCCAAGACTGGTCGAAATGTGCAAAATGAGGCTGCCTCAAGGCAGAGTTCTGTTGCAGTCAACGTTTTAAGGTCTTCCTCAACTCCAATTGAGCTCAGGATAGCTCATTGGAAATATCTTTGTGTCTAGTTATCACTTGACTCATCAAGAAAGGCATTAGGCCAACCAAGCTAGGAGAAATATTGATTTTCCAAAGGTCACTTCAGAGGTGCATCAATTCTCCTAAGGCAACTGTATTTTTGACATTTCTCTAAAACCATGACACCTATGTAAAAAGTGAGGGATTTTGTTATTCCTTGGCCTATTTTGGACAAAAAAATCTCTCATTTTTCCCAAATTCATCTTTTATTGCTCAGAAAAATCATTGGAGTAAAACCTATCCCGATGTGTGGAACAAGGGATTTGTCGAAATGAAGCGAAATGAAGGGGATAAGGGGCTTCTAAATTCTTGAAAAAATTTTGGGAAGTAGGGAGGGATGTTAGGAATCAGGGGAAAGTGGAATTTCATATATTGAGTGAGGGGAAGGGGTCCAAAAGGGAAAAACACAGGCCTAGCCTAGAAAATTGCCAAGTTGTAGCAAGAAACTAGGGTTTGTGTGAAAATGAGGAATTTGGGGGATCTCAGTGATGGGAAGTGTTTAATAAGGTAAATTAAGGATAGGGGAAGGTGTATGAACATCAAGATACAATGTTTGCTGATGATTTGACCATCCAAGAGAAATTACCTCCAAAACCTTAGGAGAGGGAAATGAACCTTACCTAGGCACGACTGAAGCATGAACAAGGTGTAAAATGACCCTGTGGATCTTGACATGATGATGGAAACCCTCTGAATGATGGTACACTCAGCTGAATAGTGACATGGATCGACATTTGAACAACTTTGACAGGAGTAAAATCAAACCCTAGACCTAATACCTAGTGACCAAATTTTGCTTGAAGACTCACTGAAATGACAAAATTTGACCTTGAAACCTTAAAATCACTTTGTAAGAGCATGTTTGATCACTGGAGGAAGGCTGCAAAGACTGACACTAACACAGTAGTCATTTATTTTTTTTGGTAGTTTCATATTCATTATATAAATAAATAATTTATTCATTTCATTTAATTTCATTCATAATCATTATAAACGACTAATTTAGTCATATATTAATTTTATTTGTGTTCACCATTAATCAATATAAACTACTAATTTAGTAGTTTTGGATTGATTTTATGTGTTTATTATTAATCAACATAAATTAATTAGTATGGTTTTAAGACTAAATTTAAAAAAAAAAATTGTCATACAATGTGCATGTTCATCTAATATGATAATGCAAAGTTTCATATGTTAATTACCAGACTAAATAATATCAAGTGAAAATACAAAAAATTTCAACAACATAAATTTTATTATATAAAATTTCAAGTATTACAATATGAGTTTCCAACTTAATATTGGTTGGACTACAATTTACACATGAAATATTGTTTCATAATTTCAAAACATTATCGTTGTGTTGTGAAGGCATTACAAGTGAATTCACCAACTCTGAAGACTTGACCATCCGTCTCTATGTGTGTGTCATGCAAGATATTGACTCTAAGGGTATCACTAGACCGATTCTCTTCCCTTTCTCATTTTGCATTTATCGTTTCAGTGTTATTGTTCTCCTCTTTCTTCAATTCCTGCTTCTTACCATCAATATTGAGTTCCTCTCTTGAAAATGAAAGAAGATACAATACAGAGTATATGAAAAACGATGAATACTTCAATATAAACTAAAGTGGACTATAAAATATTTATATGACATATACCTCAACATCAACAATGTCGATGTCATTTTCCCCAATAAAAGTAAGAAACTCGAACAAGTTTTATTCAGTTGGGGATAGTAGTCATTATGTCTCCATATGACCTGTATAAACAAAGAAAATAAAACATCACCATAGAAAAGACCACCTTAGTAACTTGATTATATTCAAAATTCAGAGAAAGCTTAGGCACAATCATGCCAACTAAGTTACATGTTAAAAATCTCAGGTTGTAAATAACTTGTTAAAACAAATAATCTGATATGTGATGTTTAACCCTTGTCGTTTTATTCACAAAAACATTTCATTCGCTAACACGTGAACTTGGTCAAGTATATAGACAATCTGTGCTCAAATAACAACATGAAAGTAAATTTTTTTAATAGTCATGAAAATATTTTAACACGAAAACTAAAAGGATTTCAATTAATATCGTGTAATACTATACTCATGTTCAATCTTTGGTTGTTTTTTAAATGGACATGATACCAATTATTTTAAATTTCATAGTTAAAAGACAAAACAAAATCAAAAGAAACATTCAAAATAAAATCAAACAATAGAGAGAGTATATCATGGAATGAACATTGCAATTATAAGAAATTTCTTTACCTGTCCACCAATGTTTTGTCTAGCATTCTTAAAATAATTGCTTGCCCAAAATATTTGCATTGTCTCCTCATCCTTTTTCCAATCCCATTTCCTGTAACCTGTCCACACCAAATTCAAGTCACAATCAAAGGAAGGCATTAATATTTTTTTTTATCTTTTATATTTATAAAATTTTAATCTGATTTGTTTCATAGACATATTAATTCAAATTTAAAGTCTTCATATCATGAGAAGGTATCAATCAAGTAGGAAATCAGAAAAATTGACCTTAATGAGGCCTCAAACAATTCCTACAATATCAATCTTATTCTTTCTGTGATATCTTGGGTAGAAAAATAACATATATGCAAAAGAAAAATTCATATATTACTTATGTTCAAACTCTGTATATGGTGTATTCGTAGGCATATTTTTAAGATGTTCTTCTGCCTTTAACAAAGCAGATTTTAGCTTGGTTAAACTCTAATCCTTTCATTCAAAATCAATTTACGTAAGATAAATGCCACACATTAGTATTTTCCATTTCTCGACATGATAGAAATGATAAATTGAAATTCATATAAAACCACGAGAAAAATATTTTCTAACCAAAACAAACAAAAAATAGTGCCTCTAATAAAACTTCACACCTCAGAAATTACTCTACCACGTGCATGGGATAAAGTTAAGATTCTTTGAACCATATTTAGTTTATACTTAATGGGATATTCATATGTTTACCATGATGTCAATTTGGTGTTAAAATCAATATATAAATCCAAGTTATTATCAGTGAAATTCAACTATAATAAAATAAATATTACTAAAAAAATATTGGTTTAGTTGTATGAACTTAAAAAATATTAGAATTTATAAATTTAACACAACTAAGGATGGGTAACACTCCTATGTAACCTAATTTCTTGTTTCCAATGTTTTTGAGCATTTGGTTAGGTTTGTGCCAGATTGGTTAAGTTGTAGGAACTTGAAAAAAGTTAGACTTTAGAAAAATCAACATCCATTGTTAATTGTAGAGTCCAACATCTCCCCACAATAAAGCCTTAAGCCATAATTTTCAGAGAGTTTGGATGTATCTGATATACCGGTCATTTCCTTTTGTAATATGTCTACAAATTCTGGATTTCCATCTGTTGAGTTGTTTCTTGTAATCCCAGGTGAACCAAAGTCATTCACCACATGAAAACCTGGACCATCTGAAGAGATCACTCTCAATTGTTATTGTTGTTCAGATTTGGGAGATTATTCAGAGTGAATAGGTTTCCCAAACAATAGAAAGGGTGCACTCTTTGTGGTTTAAGTAGTGGACCTCCCCTTAATTTCTTTCTATTCACATTGTGATGAGTTTCCCATTGTTAAAACACAAGATAAGTTGTCTTGTACACTAGAGCACTCAAGCTGTGAGAAATAACCAATGTTGAGGTCTGTGGGAACAAGAGTTGATGAGAGTTCCCCTTTCTCTAGTTGGTGGAAGCTATCTAATGAAAACCCAGATTGCAGTTTGTTTGGATGAAAATGTGACAAAGAAACCACATAAATATGACCATGCCTAGATCCCTACATGCCTGCAGGAAACTTTTCTGAAGGATCGTGCCAAGGGTTAATCTACCCTAGCACATTATTCGTAAGTGTGGCCATTTGAAGTACCCCCATGGTTCCATGCCCCTCAAACTAAAACTATGAATCTTGACTCACTTAGAGCTTCTTCTTGGGTAGTGTGAAAGGCAACAATTGGATCAGAGGAACATTGGAAACAACTTCAACCATCCATGGAATCACTCGCCTCACATTTTGTAATAAATATCGCTCATCCCATGTTACCTGTGTTACAATAAAACCCATAAATAATAACTCAAAAAACATGCAAACATCATCAGTTTGTTCTCATAGAGATTTTAGAAAGGGAAAAGAACACATTCCAAGGTTCATGGTCTGCATGTTTGGACAATAAAAAAATTTGTTTCATTTTTCCATGAATGCGATGTATGGGTCATATGGATTGGAAAATGTATTTCTTAATAACTTGACAACATTATAACATTTTTCATGACAACATTATAACGTTTGTCATGACAACATTATAACATTTGTGAGATAGTTTACATGGTCAGAGATGAACTTATGCAAAGGCTAGTTATCCAACTCATTATTGAGGAACATGTGAATGAAATATTTGAAGATGACCAACATGATCCTACTGTAAACAACAGATGTGTTGGTTTATCCCAAATGACATGATAGAGTAGTAATAGGATCCCCATTTGGTCGTACAAGAGGTCTTTGGTTTGTCTTCTGCAACAATATTTACCTGAACTTATCTGTTGAAATCAGATGTGACTGAGGAAATATGTTTATATTGAAAAAATCATAATATCCTCACTGTAAGTATCATAAAGAGATCAAGTATGATCACCTTGAATATTTACTTTTAACATTTTAATATGCCATTTTTTGAACTTTTTGTAATTTTCTACGTAATAAATTTGTAAACTTTTGGTCCTTTTGTAATTTCAAATTTCAAAAATAGAGATAATATGGATTAAATATTCCTCAAAAGAAAATGCATGTTTTGATTCTTTAATTTTTAAAAGTTCATATTTATTCAGGCATCAGTATCTTAATGCATGTTAAGTAGCATACTAGTATACTATATGAAAGTAAACATTCAATTTCATCAAGACAGTAAAAATATAATCTTGATAAAATAAGTTAGATTTCTCTACTAGAGCATATTTATAAAATATATCTCAACAGACAACTTTCATTCTCTATATTAAGGTACAAAAACATGCTTGTTGTCCTGGAGGGGGGATTTTGACTAATTGTTGTGTAGTCAAAGTTGTCAATACAACAGCTCCTGACACATGTGGCACACAGGTGGCTACAAGTTGGATATACGAAGTAGCACTCACTCGAGATGCACTCACACCATTATTTTACTGAGAAAACATAGGAGGTTGAGAAATTTTTTGTGCCAAAGAGATTACTCCAAGCGTTATTGGTGTACTTTGTATGGGTGTCATAGGATAAATACTTCCTGCAACATAAACGGGACCCTGAACCACTGGAGATTTTGCTCATCTAGGTGTAGAGAGACATGGGGTATAACTCTTTGCATTTGGATTAAGCTTGAATTCTTGAAAAACAAAGCCAATAATTTCACAACGCAAATGGCACGAATCCATGACTTGGGTTTTCTTTACCAATGTTCGAGACAACTAGATAAAAAAATTCATATTGTATAAATAGAAAACGGAATCACAACCCGTTTTCTTACCTTTGCATTGGGATTTACTACTAACTTCCTTAGAGAATATACTTTATATGAATCCGTTGATGAAAACAATATAGATGATGATGCAGAACAAGAGGCTAGAAACTCATAAGCTAGAGAGCCTGGATTTCCAATCATACTTGTGTGACTTGAGTTATCCAACAAATGTGATCATCATTGTGCACATCATGAAATAGCCCAATACTCTTTGTCAATGCTAGTGTATAAAGTGGTAAAATCTTGAGAACCTCTAGAAGAATAAGTTGTCCAGAGGATGAAGTAGTTCCACAAAATTTGAGTTATGTATGAATAATGTTAACACAAAGCCCTGCCATTAGTTCTATTACTTGAGCAAGTCGTGTAGTGGAGATTTCATTTCCATATTGTTTCAATAAATAAGTAAACTAAGCATCTAGGATAGCCCCACTAAAAATATTTCTTAGCACACTTTTACATGGATGTGAAAGAGTTGTAACGTGTATTCTTCGTTGACCAAACACTGTTGTGTAAAGAAATGCACTCTAAAATGAGCATTCAAATTTTTCCTGAAACTTCTCATCATGCATGAATGTGACCATTATAGTTTTATCATAATCAATCGCTACAAGATCCACGTCTTTTGGAATTCTCTTGCAAAAATTTCCTTGCAACCCCTAATTACATCTTACACGCATAACTACCTCAAACCATTGAGGTCTTGTAACATTCCATCTCAAATCATTGTATAGTTTTGTAGAATCGACAATAGTTGAAAATGGATAATAGTAATAAACACGAAGAGTAGAGACACTTAATCAACAAATTATTCAATACACATTCAATTCCAATTAAAGAAAGAGTGGCATGCATCATATATAAATAGCATAGTTAACAACAGTACCTATCCCTTGACAGTCCTTGGAACAAGAGATATTGATTCAATATCAACATATCTTTGGGTGGTTAGAAACAAATCTGCACAAACCTGAAAATAACAGCCAAACCTTAGATCAAGAGGCATGAAATTTGGTCAAAATCCAAATAACAATGCATTTATTCTAGAATCAAAATAATCTTAGCAAAAGTTTCTTCTGCACACAATTGAGTATTTTGACAGCAAAAAACAAAATTGAAAGGATCCCCATTTCAAATATCACAGATCATGTTTACCTGAAACTCAGCAAACTCTAGTGCCATAGTCTTCAAGGTCTTGAGTGCAGGTTGAAACAATTTATGTACCTCCTGAAATTATGACAAGTACACCACATAACAAAAGTGACTACATGAGAAGATTAAACTTGTATTAATTATTCCCTAAAAAGAAATAATTTCCTATATTTGATGTCACAAGACATCATTGTAAGTATTATAAGACATTGATAAAATTCATTTTAATGCGTATATAAATGGAATGTAATTAACTTGTTCAGATATTGCAAATAAGACCTTGAAAAATGCATTTTAATGCGCATATAAATGGAATGTAATTAAATTTTTCATACATGAGATATGGAAGATAGATGAGCATAATGGACACGATGACTATCAGTATTACTACCACACAATCACTATGAGATATGGTAGATTTATGTATCCTTTGGAATGAGAGCATATAACAAGACTAGAGATGAGAATTAAATCTCAAACTATCCCATACCACAACCCCTACCATCCTTGGTGAGCATCCTTGTGTCATGTTATGTGAGCCCCTATGTAAGTTTTGTATGGTTAAGTGTTTTCTAGACTCATGCTGTGATCGATCACTCAATGCATTCCCACACCCTTATTCATGTAAAGGCGAAGAGGGAAGCATAGGGGTCTGCGGCCTGGTAGTGGCGATAGGGCTTATTCCATGGCTGTGGAGGGAGGGAGTTAGGATTTTCGCTTTTCCTCTTTTCAGATTTCTTGCGGAATGTCATGTACTCTTGCTGCTTCCTTGTCAATTTAGAAGGTACCCCACCACCTACGTATTTTAATGGAGGGATCACTGACGTCAGCTCCATATTCACCCAGGGTATCTTTGTAATGCCTTTGTAATTCACTTCACTCGCCTCTACAACACCTCCAAACCCCCACTTTAAAATTTTTTGGAGCCCCTTGAGCACAAAGAAAAGTTAAGTAAAAAGTCAGGAAGACTAAGTCGCTGAGTTGCAAATCTTAAAATTTGTGGAAAACCACGACCCCGTGACCTTGCAACCCCGCAACCCTAAGGTCGCAAGGTTGCAAGGTCACGAGGTCGCATTCCCCTCACACCATCTCGCCATGTGACCTTGCGACCTCATTAATGGCCCACACGTGCGACCTTTTTATATATGGGAGGTCGCTAGATCGCATTTTGCATATGCAGCGGATAGAAACAAACGGTTCTGACAGGTCGAATGGAGCGCGATTTTCCCGGGTAAGTTGCCGTTTTCCTCCTGTTGTTTCATTTTTTTATTATTCTTTCCTAATCCCTGCATTCCTCAGCCTTTAAATTTCCCTTTACCTCAGCCATTGTTTTTATTTATTGCTTAGGGTTTTTCTTCTGATTCCAGATTTCACCCCACTTGCCCAACTCATCACAGTTTCTCATCCAGCCCCTCATGGCCTGCACCCTACTCCAAAAGCTATCCCTTGACTCTGTCTGGACCCATTTAGCCTTGTATTTTTCCAGTTAAAGGGAAAAACAAGTCCACGCCACGGGCGCCAAAACCCCGGCAAGCCCTAGCGCGACTTGTGACCTCACGACCCTGCGACCCAGTCGCAAGGTCGCAAGCTCGCATTCCTTCCATTTTCTCACAACTTGTGACCTCGCGACCCAGTTGCAAGGTCGCATTTCCGCTATTTTCTGGAAATTTGCGACCACGTGACACCGCGACCCAGTCGCAAGGTCGCATCTCCATCGTTTTCTCACAACTCGCGACACCGTGACCCTGCGACCTAGTCGCAAGGTCGCATCTTCATCGTTTTCTCACAACCCGTGACCCGCGACCCTGCGACCTAGTCGCAAGGTTGCAAGGTCACACCCTGTCCATTTTCTTACAGCCTGCGACCTAGTAGGCCACTTATACAGGTCTGCCTGTGTCCCAGTTGAAATAATTGATAAACTGTAATTAGTCTTGTATCATCATGGCGTCTTTCTTATCTTGGGATTCTTTCATGAATATGACAGGTGAATTTGAAGCAGACTTGGAGTGTATACATGTCCTCTCAGATTCCAGTGACATGGGACCTCCAGTATCCCGGAAGAAAGACAAGCACTTGGCAGTGGAAGATGTAGAGATGGACATGCCAGTGTCCCCACCCCCGATATACAGAGACACCCTTTGCACATTTGCCAAAGGGGACAGCATGCGTTGGTACCAAGTGTACCAAGAGTTCGCTAAAACGGAATTCCCAGAAGACCTCCCAGATCGGGAGATATACTTACAAGTCAAAAGGTCCAAGCTACATCTCGCAGGTGCTCATCCGGCTATATTCCCATGCCCAGAGATGATAGATTGGATTATACAAAAAACGGATCCTAAGAAGTTCGTGATCAGAAACAGCGAAGGCAAGGCTTTCGCAACACTCAAAGGCTCAGACGCCCATGTTTATTATTCATTGCCTGAGCGAGAAGAAGACTTCACAGAAGAATGAGCCATCACTCATGCAGTTCCTATAGTTGAAACTATAAGGCAATGGTGGGAGGAGCCTGAGAAGTTTAAGGTCAAGAAAGACCAAGAATATCCAGTGGCGAGCCTCAGGAAAGTATATAAATTAGTGGCTGCCATACTTTGCAGACTGTACGGGCGCCCAGATGCCACTACCTTCAACGGCACATGGGCGACTCTCATGGAGTACGTCACAGTGCACGACACCCGTTTCAACTGGGCTAGCATATTGATGACCTCCATTCATACAAATTTATCCTCGGCATTGGTACCAGATGAAGGAATGCCTTCTGAATTCTATATGGCCTCTTATTTATTGGACGTCATCTGTTCGAGGTTGCACTTTGAGGGATGGGTACATAACTGGGATCCCAAATAGACCCGTGCAATTCATTTACAAACCAAGGTGTTTTGGGAATCCAGGTATAAAAAATACATAGAGCCGATCTCCCAAGTGTTCATCCCCGCTCTATACAAAAAATTATTCGGCCAAGACGTTCCTTGCACGTCTTGGCGAGCCATGGAGACGCTAAGCAAAGTGGCACATTGGTTCCCTTTCACCGAATATACATTCATCCGAGTCTTTGGCTCGTTCAGGGACCCACATGCTATGCCTCGTTTTGTCACAGACAGAATGCTCATGCAAAAGGTCTGTTTCCAAATGTCTTCGGGTTTCTCCAGGGTCCTGTCCAAGGGTAAGAAGAATCCGTGGCCTGCGCTACCCCTCACTATCGGCGCATACACAGTTAAAGACTTTAGAGAGGTAGAGGCAGAGGGAGAAGAGATGAAAAGTTATCACTTTGGGGCTTTATAATACCGAACATACGACCCGGAGAGGATAGTTCCTGAACATTGCAAGAGGGTTAAGTTCAAATGGAACTATCAGCACACTGAACGCCCGAGAGAAGATGAAAGAAGGAACTGGTACAATGCAGATCGACAACTTGCTCCGGGGGCGGACTCTGGCCAAGAAGACCCGGATGACCAAACCTTGGAAGAAAGGAGTCGTGAATTAGGAGGTGCTTCTTCCTCTCTAGCTAAAAAGCCTCGAAACAGTACAGGGCATAGTACCTCTACCCAATAGAAAGAAATAGAGGCCAAAGCCCAGCAAGAGAGAGAGAAGAAAATGAAAGAGGATGAGGATAAGCGCAAGAAGAGCCTAAGGGCAGAACAGAAGAAGAAGCAGGCCGAGGAGGCTAAGAAGGAAAAGGAGAAAAAAGAGGCGGAGGCTGCAGCAGAATAGGAACTCAAGAAAGAGTTAGATAAAGTGGAAGCTAACTGCCAGAAGAAAGCAGAGCAAGCTGCAGCAGCTGAGCGTAAAAGGAAAGTTGAATTGGAAGCAGCGGCAGAAGCAGAGCTCAGGTGGAAGAAAGAACATGAGAAGGCGGAAGCTGAACGCCTGCGAAGGGAAGAGGAGGAAAAGAAGAAGAAAGAAGAAGAGGATGAAATGTTGGAGAACATTGAGGTATCTCCCCTTGAGGTACCTCTAGGAAGTACATGAGCCACGCTCTCCGATGTCAGTTCCTCCCAGGGGCAAGAGGAGGAGGTATTCGACCTCACCAGGCTCACGTTCGATCAATTCTCCTTCAAAATCCGGAAAGAGAAGAGAAGATGCCTGGCGCAAAATCCTTCCGCCGCATCCACAGTCGCAACCGGAAAAGACATAGTCCTTGATACTACGACTAATCCCATGATGATAGCATCGGCTGGCATAGCTTTCTCTGTAGCCACGAAAGAAAATGTGACCAGAATGAGTAGAGAGATCGTTTCTCTACAAAATAGACTACAAGAAGCAGAGCAGCGGGAAAAAAGGGCAGAACAGGAAAAGACAGCATTGAGAAAGGAGGTTCAGCAACTCCGAAAAAAAGCTCTCCTTGTCATTGAAGTGTCACTTACCATTCAAAGGGAGGTCAATATATTAGAAACTACCATGATAAAAGTTTATGGGGAAATGTTTACCATAAAACAAACAGTCACCCCCTTGGTGAAAGCCCAAACTGAGACTAAGCAAAAGCACGAGCAGCTGAAGGAGGCTTTAGCTGCCTTGGGCAGAATGATGGACTGGACAGCGTGGTAACCTCAGGCTCCTGAAAATCTGCCAAAGAAGGACTAGATTCACACGCAAGATTCCAAAGTCCAAATCCATATGAAAATGCAGTCGAAGGATAAGTTATCCAAGGACCTAGACAAGGTTATGGCTGTATACGAACATCTGATCAGTGGCATCAATTCGATGCACATCTTACATCACATTCCATTGCTGGGCACATTGGACGAGGGGAAGACATGGGAGCAAGTGAATCAAGAGATCCAGTCATTTCTGAAGCCCATTAAACAAGTTGCTTCCACTTCCGACCTCGCAGCATCGCAAGAGAACTTGGGCCAGTTTCTTGTCACGCCAGTTTCGGTCTACACCAAGCTCGCTTCTCTGTCCAACCAGATCTCACAGAAGGAGACTCTAATCCCAAACGCCTTGGAGTGTATGCATCGGCTAAAAGAAGAGGTCCCTTTGGTTTCTCCCATAGCAGCAGACTATCAAACTTGGCAAGACCTCCTCAAAGGACAACAGATTGACGCCCCTGACCTCACAATTGCACGCACATCTTCATAACCCGGTGGCAGTAGAACACTGGTAGCATTTGGAAACAGGTCACAGGTCGCACTTCCCATTCAGGTCACAGGTCGCACTGCCCAGCTATGTCGCAGGTCGCAATTCCCTTCCGGGTCGCAAGGCAACTCAACAGTCAGGAAATCGAAGAGTTAGGAAGCCCAAAGGGAAATTTTTGATCTATAAAACTCTCTTTGGGGAAAATGTAAAGGATCTTTTTTTTGGGACTCAAGAGCTATACAGCATTGTATTGAAAGATAACACTCTTTTTGCATATGAATACAGATACCTTTTGAAACTCCTTTTGGATCTGATGTGTTTTGCTGTGCAAACACTATGAGTATTTCTATACAGTTTCAAACATCTTTTGATTAATGAAACTGCACTCTTAATGGCATCATTTATGCATTATGGTTTACTGTACTTGTGTTAATGATGTTCAGTTTAATTTCTTTCTTTATGGATGTTAATGACTTTGTTTATTAGCATTTCGTTTTATCTTTCAAGAAGTAAAGGGGCATCTCACCATAAGGAACTATTTCTTTTGTGGCCAGAATAGCCTACAAGCATAACCCCAAAGATGTGTTGTTAACAACACCTCCTTCAGCGTGTATGCCTTATTATTTGTCTCGCTACGCATAGTGTTATATACGTGTTTAATGCATCAACCATGTATCTTGTATCATGTGAATAAGTGTGTGTCCACAGGTTTGTTCAAGTTTTTTTGAGACCGAAGGGAAGGATACTTAAGCGGTAGCCGAACCCACACCCCGGACAGGATCCCTATTCCAAACGGTTCAAAGTCTAGTTGGGACTTTCTACTGGGGAGATCCTACGGTGGCGAGCAGTTTTCACATCAACAACTGGAGT
>JAXQQM020064437.1:0-56915 GCA_034641835.2 Pinus albicaulis | reverse complement strand
GGATATCAATTCTTTGAACTACTCGTGGATCAGATGCTAACCTGATAGTAACAGAATTTATTTCCCCTAAGACTTGGACTTTGGTTCTATCTAACTCCACAATGTGAATTGAAGACTTTTGGGGTTCTATGTTCAGTTTAGAACAAACTGAAGCTGGCATTATATTAGATGATGTCCCTGAGTCAATTAAACAGTTGTGTAGATTTCGATTGTAAATTTCAAAGGTTAAGAGGAAAGGTGGGCTATGGGAATTTGATCTGTCTCCGATTAGAATGGTATCAGTAGCCTCAATTCTACCAGAAGGTGGTTGTACTGAATCATTTGTAGCTTTAGCACTAGGAAGAGGTGAGGAAGGTACTGCATTTAGTTCCTTAAGAAGCAATTTCTGTTGATGTTTTAACTTACTGAGTTCAAACATGGTGATGTTTGCCTTAGTCTTCTTCATGTCATCAATAATATTGTAATCCATTGAATCCGATACTACCAACATCTTTGATGTTGAGGGTATATTTGAAGACGATGGTTGGTTTTGAGGGACTGTTGCAGCCGGTTTCCTTGTAGGTGCCTTTTCCTTTGCAGTATTAGTACCTGCCCTCCTTTTCTTGGAACTTGCTTGGATAGGTTCAGGGGTACTTTTACTCCTAGTAGTCACAGGAAAAGCTTCTTGTTCAGTCTCAGTGTCGGATTTTGGCAATATGAAGTCCCACATTCCATGGCATTCAATGACTTCCTCTTCTTCAATTTCATCGGATGATGTAATTGTTTCATCTTCTTCTTCTTCCTCAGGGTCTAAATCTGCATTGGATATAACATTTGGTGGTTTTGACTCATTTTTCTTAAAATTCCTAAATGGTTTCTTTGTTGAAGTTTCTGATACTTGCTTTTTGATTTCAACCATTTCATTTGACATTGTTTTGAGGACCTTTTGAAGACCCTCCATATCGTATGGATCTTTGGTGTTTTTCTTCTTTGAATCGTCCTTGAAAGACACTTTCTTGGATTTCCTATCTTTGAGAGCAGCTTTCTTTTCCAAAGCGGTTATACATTTTTCCACAGCGATGGCTTCTTTCATGTTTTCGGGCAGAGTTGGTTTCGCAGCCCTATCAACAAAAATGGCTATATTTGAAGGTAAGGCTGTGATATACCATTCGCTTCTAACTTGTTCACTTGGCTTGGAATCGGTGGGAATTTTATTCAAGAGCTTATTGAATCGGGAGTTAAACTCCTTAATTGGTTCTCTTGACTCAATTCTTAGATTTGAAAGATCATTAATGAGCGTGGCCAAGGATCTATCGTCGCCATATTTGGTAAGAAACTGTTCCTGAAAGATATTCCAATTGGTAATGGATCCAGACGGTAAGGAAAAATACCAAGACCTAGCTGATCCTTGTAACGTGTAGGGGAAAAGTATTACTACAACATCTTCTTGTGTTACTCCTTTTAGATTAACTGACAACATGAAATTATTTATGTGTTCCTCAGCTAATGTTCCAGCATCTGGATTAAACTTTGGTAACCATTTCTCAGGATAATCTGGTAATGGATGTAATGGTGCAGGCATAGTGACTGCACCAGGACTATTCCATGGGTTTTGAGCCATCTTGTGAGTACCAACGTTTGACTGTGATGTTCCAGGTGATTGGGGAGGAGGTAGTAATAAAGACTGTAAAGGTTGTGATGTTGAAGGTGGTGACCCCTGGTGAACAGTAATATGTAATGGGGAAGTGGGTGTCTGACTTCACACTGGGGATGATGAGATGGAAGATGATGGAGAAAAGGTCTCACTTTCAGAACCTTCAGTGTTCTTTTTTGCCTTTTTTCTTCGGGGTAATGGTAACTCAGCTGGTTCAATGCCAAGCTTTTCACTTTGGAGTCTGGTGAGATGATGAGGTAGGTGGAATTGTGAAGTCTGACTGCCTTGAGATACTTTAGATCTTTGAGGTGATATGGAGAAGCCTTGAAGTTTCTGGATGATAGACTGAAATTCAGGGGACTCCGGACTTGAATGTTCTGAAGTATGGTGTGATTGAGCAGTGATAGTTGATCCCTCTTCTTCTCGTTTGGACACTGGTGATTCAGAATGCAAACGGGAGGTCTGAGGTGAGGTGGAGGGTGATTTACTCTGAGAATGGTCTATAGGTTTTGATTTACTCGCCATTCATAGTTGACAAGGCCCTCCTTCTAGCGCCAAAAATGTTGATGCCCCGAAAATCGTTACATCAACATTGGGGGATAACCACCCGGTCCGGACCTTAAACAGCTCCTTTTCCGTTTGGGATGGTGGCTCCGACTGGATATAATGGGACCAGTTTCCCGATAAAGAATAGAAAGGGGTGAATGAGTGATTGGTTTTCTAATAAGTGATAATGAATGGAGTACTTAATCTATAAACGAAAACGTAAATGACTATTTTATCCCGGGAAGCTTCTATTCTTAAGTGTAACGTTTGATGATCTATGTTTGTCAATAGGCATATAGATGACACTATTCAATAAACAAAGATATTCATTTAAATAATAATTACTTCATTCAATTAGTTGAATGAAGTAATTGATAAAACATTGTTACACTTATCTTTATATTACTGATACGTAAATGATTGAAAGAATAGCAAACTGTAAACATCCAGTAGTGGAAAGTATAAAGATTGCTGTTAAAACACATTCAAATATTCAATAATAGCAAAAGTAATCAAACAAAAATTTACATAAAAAGAATGAATTCAAACATAGATAATAGTACCATATGAGCTGCAAATCTTTCTCAATGTCAATCGCAATTTGAATTCCTTCTTCCGACTCAGAAATACTTTTAAATAAAGGCAGTAGTGCACATCCACATAAAAGCTTCGTTATCAAAATTTGGAAATATTGGTCCAGTCTTCATAAAAAAATATGCCTGAAGTACAGTAGTGCAACTTCAGGTTTCAGTCATATACAAAAACTTACGACCCTTTCTAAATACATGAAAGGGTCTATAAATACTAAATTAAACTAACAAACTACAAAATTAAAAGGCTACCAAATTGGTATAATCCGATCTTGAATGTATCCTCTTCAGCAATCTGGTAATCGGCATCATGACTCATCATTCTGACTCTTTGCTTTTTGTCCTGAGTTGGCATATCACTATCATTGGTTCCACTTCTTGAGGGCGGCTGAGACGAGAATTGATTTGAGCAGCATAGGTGGCATCATGTATTTCGGGAATGATACACCCGATTGCATCTGTTAAGCACTTGGGGGCGGCTTTCTGGCTGTATGGTTTTACTAGGAACAACCAATAGGTGTCCCAAGTTAAACTTGTAATTCCTGTAATCAATTTCCCATTCTTTTCTAGCTCTTGACAACATGATTGTTCCAATGTCTTGGGTGATAATAATTTAGAGCTCATGTTTATGTTTTGGGTTTTATCTGTCTCAGTATAGGTTAGATCATTCTCGACCCTCTAAACTTCTCAGAAAATGCTTTATTATTATACTTCTTCTACCCGCATGAACCAAATGGTACATTTTACTCAAATCATCAGTATCAGTGCAAACTCTCCATCGATAGTTCCAATGTCATTGCAGTTGGAATTCTTGTAGGACCCATCTTACCATCACGTCACTCATCATGGAAGAATTTGCTCGAGAACATGCGAGAGCTATTACAATATACGAAGAACAAAATCAGCAAATCTTTGATAGCGTCATGTTTAACAATGTGAAGCTTCAGGGAAGAAGCACGAGGTTCCTTAGCTTCTCGAGTTGTAAATATGCTGCAGTAGTATTTCCAAGACCAAGACATGTAGTATCTGAGATCAATCCTTTTTTGCTTGGTCCTGGATCGACGGCATGTTGTTCTGTTACTACAGAAGTTGCAGCTGTGCTTGGTTTCTTAGATTTCTTCCCCATTTGGTCTGAACTTGTTTCTGCGGAGAAGCTCTGCACAAAAGATAAAATGAACGTAATGCGGAGAATAGACGGCGAAAACTGGTACAGAATTCTTATGTCAATCAATAAATAATGGAAAATAATCATAAGACTCTCGCGTATGTAATCTCTGAAGAGATTTTAGGCGTAACTGCTCCATTAATTGGCCGTTTGAACCTGCCAATCTATTAAATGCTCATCCTGTCCTTTATTTTCCCGAATAGCCTCATTAAACGTGGATTTGATTTTTATTTGGCGGTTGGGCTTAAGTCAATTACCATTGCATAGTGAGAAGGATTTTTAATAATAATTAACATAATATGCTGAGCCGCCATAACAATCCTTTTTGAAAGTCGCGCTTATCTTTATCGCTATCGGCGATCGGAGGAGAACTTAAGCAGTTTTTTGAGTTTTCGAACAATCCCCGATCGCCGATAGCGATATCGCTTAACTCGCATCGGGAGATTTTAAGTCAAAGTTCTATTGCATTCATATCACAATCTCCGATTGCCGATAGTGATATCGCATCGGAGCAAGGAGAGTGGACTTCATTAGTGATTGTTTTATTTCCGATTGCCAATGTTTTATGAACTCAAAAGGTTTTATAATGATTTTTTGTTTGTTTTTTGGATTTTTAGAGGAATGATGAGTTAATACCAATTTAATCTTAAAAAAAAAGGGACCCATTTCATATTATAATTTTCTAAAGTAAAATTTTATGAAATGGGGGGTTGTTGTATAGCACAACAATTGGCGATTCGCTGGAAGAAACAGTTATCTCTAAGAAATATTGGAATATTTAAACTTTCTTTATATAGAAACTTTGATAAAAAAGAAAGGTAGATTCTAATATAACTAAGTATACATACATTCTGAATATAATAAAGGATAATTTGCTAATTTCTCCTCTTGTTAAAATTAAATACATTCTAAGTTTTAAATTGGCCTCTATTGGTTGATAATGATAAAACAAAACACCTTTTCAACTTAGCCTTTTTTTTTATTAACTCCTTTGTCATAGGTAGAGCCTCTGCTGCCAGCAAACGTTCATAGTTTCGACAGGGATACCTTTTAACCATTTGATTATCCATGATCCCTCCCATCTCAGAGTATGATTAAAAGAATGAATTCAAAATATGTTTTCATATTTTGTATTTATTTTCTTTTACATTATTTTGTAAGATAAAAAGCCATTGTCCTGGTTTGGTTGCCAGCTGTTTGACAATGCCATTCACTGGTTGTAATCTAATCGAACAAGCTGGCTCGTGATGAGACCCCTTTTCTTATGCTTATAAGCCATTACCCTGTTTTGGTATGCAGTGTTGGTAATGTCGATTAAACTATTTTCCAATGATCATGGTAAGCAGGCTTGTGATAAGACCCCTTATCTTTATATCAGATATTTTTTAGAATTACACTCTGAGTAATCATAAACTTGGATGAATGGGATGGACAATTTTCTCCTTAAGAGACAATGGATGACAAGGAAAGAGTTGAAGATACTAAGATTGAATCAGTTTATGTTTTGATATTGATAACCTTTTTTGGGGCCAGTTTAAAACATTAAAATGATTTACATTACTTCTAAATCTTGAGGAGATTTCACAAAAATAAAATAAGTTTATCAGAAATGTGAATATAATTAATTTCATAGAAATTATCTTCCCTTTTTCTCTTTAAAGGCTTCTATTTTTAAAAGTAAATATTAAAAGAACTTCTTAAGAGCAAATTTTTAATGTATCAAAAGGCCAATAGAAGCTATTTTACAACTTTATTTCCTAATGGTCCTAAAAACATAAATCCTACTAAAACTAAAGGAGAAGGGGTTACCTTCTCAATTGAAGAATTTCTTTAAGATGAGGCCATTAACAGGAAGAGAGTCCCTCTTTCCTGATAGATCTTGTAACATGAATGTTGAATGGCCTATCTTCTCGCTGATCTGAAATGGTCCAAGCCACATCTTTTGGAACTTGGTGTGTTTACCTTTATCCTCATGGGCTTTATCCCATTTCAGAACTAAATCACCAACCTGCAACTGTTTAGAACTAGATGAAGCTGAATCAAATGAGTTTTTGATTATTTGCTGATGTTTTGCATGGGTAATTTTTGCCTTTTCTCTTTCTTCTTCTAATTTTAAAATTTGATCATGTCTAAGTTGGATAGAAGAAGAGGGGCTTTCTTCAATAAACTGAACTAGGGCTAGAGAAGGAAGTGCTAGATTGGTTGGTAGTGTTGCTTCTTTCCCATATACAAGATTGAATGGAGAAGTACCTATGGAGGCCTTCTGTGTTATTCTATCTGCCCATAGTGCGAATATTAAAGATTTGTGCCAGTTTTTATGATTCTGTTCAATAGTTCGCTTAATGATTTTAAGGAGATTTTTATTGGTAGACTCTGCTAGACCATTACCTTGGGGATAATAATTTGCAGAATATTTCAATTTAAATCCTCTTTTAATAGCGAACTCAAACATGGCATTACCAGAGAAATAAGATGCATTATAAAAAACAAGAGCATTTGGGACACCAAACCTGGTAATGATGAATTGATCTATAAATTTTATAATTCCTTCAGAGTTTGTTGTTTTTAGCGGAATTGCTTCAACCCACTTGGTAAAGTAATCAGTAGCAGTAAGGATATACTTATGTTGTTTGGAGGATTGTGGAGAAATTTCCCCAACGATATCCAATCCCCATTGTTCAAAAGGTTGCTCAATGTTGACTAGTTGCAAAGGGAAAGCTGATTTTCTTTGTCTTCCACTGGAGGTTTGACAACTTTGGCATTTCCTTACATATTCGTGAGTATCTCTGAATAAAGTGGGCCAATAATACCCAGCATGAATGATTTTTTGAGCTGTTGTGTCAGCTCCAAAATTTCCTCCGGCTGGTCCATCGTGTAACTCCTGCAAAACCTTTTGTGCTTCAGGTTTTTCTAGGCATCTTAATAAAACTGAATCATAGTTTTGTCTAAAAAGTACATCATCAATGATTATGAAGTTTTTTGCTTTTAATCTAATGGCCCGTTTGTTTTTATAAGAAATATTAGGAGGTGCATATCCATTTTTCAAATAAAATATTAAATCTGCGTATTGAGATTCAGAATTGGTAATACTTATCTGATTGATTTCTTCCATATGTTCTGTATCACCTGATTCCGGAATGTTGAATGCTCCTGCTAACAACCTGCAAAAACCTTGACCCCTAACAATCTTTGCTGGTTTGATTTCCAACTCATACTCTTGAAGTGCTGTAACCCAATTTGCCCTTTTCTCTCCTAATTCCCTTTGGATCAGTAATTGCCTTACTGCAGAAAAAGGAACTATAACCTTTGTATGAGCTTTTAAAAGGAAGGGCCTATAGTGTTTAATGGCTTTATACACAGCAAAGGCTTGTTTTTCAACTTCGGAGTAATTTAGTTCTGCACCCTGGAAATTTGAACTAAAAAATGAAATCGGTGCTTCAAGGTCATGATCATTAATCTAAGTGAGTACTGCTGCATAAGATGAATCGGATGCGATAGTATACAGTGTGAAATGATTAGAAAAATTGGGAGTGTTTAAAGCGGGGGCATTGATTATTGATTGTTTGATTAAATCAAATGCTTCCTTTTCCACAGATCCCCATTTAAATACTGAATTTTTCTTAATCATATTTTGTAATGGTAAAATGATCTGAGAAAAATCAGGAACAAATCTTTTGACAAAGTTGATCTGACCTAAAAATGACTGCATGGATTTTTTGTTATGAGGAAATGGGATTTCAGAAATTTCTTTAATCCTATCAGGATCAATATAAATACCATCTTTGGAAACAATAAAGCCCAAGAGCTTTCCTTGATTTAGAGCAAAGAAGGATTTTTTGGGATTGAGTGAAATACCATATTTTCTACAGCGTTCAAAAATTTGATTCAAATCATGTAAATGGTTGGACCTCTTTTTAGAAAACACAGTAATCTCATCTAAATAGACAACCACAGTTTTGTTGATCAATCCTTTGAAGACTATATCCATTGCTCTTTGAAATGTAGCTCCTGCGTTAATAAGTCCAAAAGGAATTTTCTGATAGGCGTAAGTTCCCCATTTTGTTCTGAAAGTAGTTTTGAGTCTGTCATCAGGATGGACCAGAATTTGGTTGTATCCTGAAAAACCGTCTAGAAAGGACATTAGCTCAGAACCTGCTACCGAATGGAGTATCTGTTCCATGGTAGGTAATGGAAAATTATCTTTTTGGCTTGCCTTATTCAGATTTCTGAAATCTATAAAAATCCTGATGTCACCATTTTTCTTCCTAACAGGCACCATATTGGAGACCCAGTTTGAATGCCGGACCGGAAAAATAATCTTTGCTTTCAAAAGTTTATTGAGTTCTGATTTTATCTGACTCTCTAAGTTTGGATGTATTTTTCTCAATTTTTGCTGAACTGGTTTTTGTTCAGAAAGCATTGGAATGGTATGTTGGATGATTGATGTATCAAAAGTTTTTAAGTCATCATAATTCCAAGCGAAGACATGTTTATTTTTTCTCAATAATATAATGAATGCTATCCTTTCTTCGACAGAAAGCCCTAGTCCTAAATTGACATTTTGAGGATTCTGCTCAGTACCGAGGTTTATCAATTCAAATCTTAAAGTAGAACTTTGAAGTTTTGAATTGGTTACCTGTTTAAACCTATCTTTAATATCATAGAGATCTTCCAATTTGACCACAGGTTTTGGTATTGAGTTTTCCTCATGCTTTTCTTTCATTTGAAGATCATGATCATTTTCATCAATGATCTGATCATTGTAAGACTCATCGGAAGTTAAGAAATGTAAGATGTCTTCATCGTGATTAAACACTTGCCAATTGGTGATATTGTCAGGAAGCGATGGCCTAAAAATCAACTCTACTGAAAATCTATCTGGGCTATAATCTACGGAAGGTAGGAGATTAGAAGCAACATTGGCTAACAAGTCAGCTGCTGCATTCTGGGATCTGGGAATAGGCGAAATATTGAATGCTAAGAAATGAGATATAAGTTCCTGGACTAAAGACTGATAGTGTTTGAGGTGATTAGAGAGACAATGGATTGTATTTCGAACTTGTTTTATAACAATCTCTAAATCGCCAAACACTTTCAAATATTGGACTTTTAGGCCAATAGCTTTATATAGTCCTTGTACCAAAGCCTCATACTCAGCTGTATTATTCGTGCATTCAAATTCTAACCTACAAGAAAGCATTGTTTTTTCTCCCTCAGGGCTGACTAGAATACACCCTGCTCCTGATCCTTCATTGGATTTAGAACCATCAAAATATAAAGACCAAAATAAAGAATTATCAACAATTTTATTTACAAAGTTCTCAGTAAAATTAACACATCTTGAACTGTCAGTTTTTGAAAAATTTTCAATTTGTGATGTGAAATTGTTTACTAAGAACGGAGATGGTTGGGCAATATAATTGCCGAAGAATGATTCAGAAGAATAATTTCCCAATATGTTATTATTAAATGAAATTGGTTGATTCTCTTGTTCAAACTCTGTGACAGTATGGGTCATGTGTTTCTCCCGATTAATTTTTATTTGATTTGGCTTTCCCCTGTAGGGAAGCCACATATGAGACCAATCGGTAGAAATATATCCATGGAGCTTCTCAGACCAATCCCTACTCAAGATTAAACCATAAAACTCAGGTATATCAGCGATTAGGATATCAATTCTTTGAACTACTTGTGGATCAGATGCTAACCTGATAGTAACATAATTTATTTCCCCCAAGACTTGGACTTTAGTTCTATCTAACTGCACAATGTGAATTGAAGACTTTTGGGGTTCTATGTTCAGTTTAGAACAAACTGAAGCTGGAATTATATTAGATGATGCCCCTGAGTCAATTAAACAGTTGTGTAGATTTCGATTGTAAATTTCAAAGGTTAAGAGGAAAGGTGGGGTATGGGAATTTGATCTGTCTCCGATTAGAATCGTATCAGTAGCCTCAATTCTACCAGAAGGTGGTTGTCCTAAATAATTTGCAGCTTTAGCACTAGGAAGAGGCGAGGAAGGTACTGCATTTAGTTCCTTAAGAAGCAATTTCTGTTGATGTTTTAACTTACTGAGTTCAAACATGGTGATGTTTGCCTTAGTCTTCTTCATGTCATCAATAATATTGTAATCCATTGAATCCGATACTACCAACGTCTTTGATGTTGAGGGTATATTTGAAGACGATGGTTGGTTTTGAGGGACTGTTGCAGCCAGTTTCCTTGTAGGTGCCTTTTCCTTTGCAGTATTAGTACCTGCACTCCTTTTCTTGGAACTTGCTTGGATAGGTTCAGGGGTATTTTTACTCCTAGTAGTCACAGGAAAAGCTTCTTGTTCAGTCTCGGTGTCAGAGTTTGGAAATATGAAGTCCCACATTCCATGGCATTCAACGACTTCCTCTTCTTCAATTTCATCAGATGATGTAATTGTTTCATCTTCTTCTTCTTCCTCAGGGTCTGAATCTGCATTGGATATAACATTTGGTGGTTTTGACTCATTTTTCTTAAAATTCCTAAATGGTTTCTTTGTTGAAGTTTCTGCTACTTGCTTTTTGATTTCAACCATTTCATTTGACATTGTTTTGAGGACCTTTTGAAGACCCTCCATATCGTATGGATCTTTGGTGTTTTTCTTCTTTGAATCGTCCTTGAAAGACACTTTCTTGGATTTCCTATCTTCGAGAGCAGCTTTCTTTTCCAAGGCGGTTATACGTTTTTCCACAACGATGGCTTCTTTCATGTTTTCGGGCAGAGTTGGTTTCGCAGCCCTATCAACAAAAATGGCTATATTTGAAGGTAAGGCTGTGATATACCATTCGCTTCTAACTTGTTCACTTGGCTTAGAGTCGGTGGGAATTTTATTCAAGAGCTTATTGAATCGGGAGTTAAACTCCTTAATTGGTTCTCTTGACTCAATTCTTAGATTTGAAAGATCATTAATGAGGGTGGCCAATGATCTATCGTCGCCATATTTGGTAAGAAACTGTTCCTGAAAGATATTCCAACTGGTAATGGATCCAGAGGGTAAGGAAAAATACCAAGACCCAGCTGATCCTTGTAACGTGTAAGGGAAAAGTCTCACTACAACATCTTCTTGAGTTACTCCTTTTAGATTAACTGACAACTTGAAATTATTTATGCGTTCCTCAGCTAATGTTCCAGTATCTGGATTAAACTTTGGTAACCATTTCTCAGGATAATCTGGTAATGGATGTAATGGTGCAGGCATAGTGACTGCACCAGGACTATTCCATGGGTTTTGAGCCATCTTGGGAGTACCAACGTTTGACTGTGATGTTCCCGGTGATTGGGGAGGAGGTAGTAATAAAGACTGTAAAGGTTGTGATGTTGAAGATGGTGACCCCTGGTGAACAGTAATATGTAATGGGGAAGTGGGTGTTTGACTTCGCACTGGAGATGATGAGATGGAAGATGATGGAGAAAAGGTCTCACTATCAGAACCTTCAGTGTTCTTTTTTGCCTTTTTCTTTCGGGGTAAAGGTAACTCAGTTGGTTCAATGCCAAGTTTTTCGCTTTGAAGTCTGGTGAGATGATGAGGTAGGTGGAATTGTGAAGTCTGACTGCCTTGAGATACTTCAGATCTTTGAGGTGATATGGAGAAGCCTTGAAGTTTCTGGATGATAGACTGAACTTCAGGGGACTCCGGACTTAAATGTTCTGAAGTATGGTGTGATTGAGCAGTGATAGTTGATCCCTCTTCTTCTCGTTTGGACACTGGTGTTTCAGAATGCAAACGAGAGGTCTGAGGTGAGGTGGAGGGTGATTTACTCTGAGAATGGTCTGTAGGTTTTGATTTACTCGCCATTCATAGTTGACAAGGCCCTCCTTCTAGTGCCAAAAATGTTGATGCCCCGAAAATCGTTACATCAACATTGGGGGATAACCACCCGGTCCGGACCTTAAACAGCTCCTTTTCCATTTGGGATGGTGGCTCCGACTGGATATAATGGGACCAGTTTCCCGATAAAGAATAAAAAGGGTGAATGAATGATTGGTTTTCTAATAAGTGATAATGAATGGAGTACTTAATCTATAAGCGAAAACGTAAATGACTATTTTATCCCGGGAAGCTTCTATTCTTAAGTGTAACGTTTGATGATCTGTGTTTGTCAATAGGCATATAGATGACACTATTCAATAAACAAAGATATTCATTTAAATAATAATTACTTCATTCAATTAGTTGAATGAAGTAATTGATAAAACATTGTTACACTTATCTTTATATTACTGATACGCAAATGATTGAAAGAATAGCAAACTGTAAACATCCAATAGTGGAAAGTATAAAGATTACTGTTAAAACACATTTAAATATTCAATAATAGCAAAAGTAATCAAACAACAATTTCATAAAAGAATAAATTCAGACATAGATAATAGTACCATATGAGCTGCAAATCATTCTCAACTTCAATCGCAATTTGAATTCCTTCTTCCGACTCAGAAATACTTTTAAATAAAGGCAGTAGTGCACATCCACATAAAAGCTTCGTTATCAAAATTTGGAAAAATTGGTCAGTTTTCATAAAAAAATATGCCTGAAGTACAGTAGTGCAACTTCAGGTTTCAGTCATATACAAAAACTTACGACCCTTTCTAAATACATGAAAGGGTCTATAAATACTAAATTAAACTAACAAACTACAAAATTAAAAGGCTACCAAATTGGTATAACCCGATCTTGAATATATCCTCTTCAGCAATCTGGTAATCGGCATCATGACTCATCATTCTGACTCTTTGCTTTTTGTCCTGAGTTGGCATATCACTATCATTGGTTCCACTTCTTGAGGGCGGCTGAGACGAGAATTGATTTGAGCAGCATAGGTGGCATCATGTATTTCGGGAATGATACACCCGATTGCATCTATTAAGCATTTAAGGGCGGCTTTCTGGCTGTATGGTTTTACTAGGAACAACCAATAGGTGTCCCAAGTTAAACTTGTAATTCCTGTAATCAATTTCCCATTCTTTTCTAGCTCTTGACAACATGATTGTTCCAATGTCTTGGGTGATAATAATTTACCCGAAGACTCATGTTTGTGTTTTGCCGGGTTTTGTCTCCATTCTCGTATAGGTTCTGAATCAATTTCATTTTCATCTCTAAACTTCTCCAGAAATGCTTTATTATACTTCTTCTCTGGTTCGGGCAAATGGTACATTTTCCTCAAATCATCAGGCTGAAATGAACCAAAAACTCTCCCATCAATAGTGCAGAATACTCTGTTTGTAATTGGAATTTCTTCAATGGCCCATCTTACTACATCTGTATATGGAAGAATTTGCTCCCGAGCCGCTATTCTGTGCAGGTAGGAATCAGCCAAATCTTTCAGAGTAGCGTCAGATTTCTGGCTCGCGTCTGCTGAAGCTTCTACCGTTGTTTGCTGAGGTTCCTCGGCTTCAACCAGGTTGTAAATGCTCTACCAAGTAGTATTTCCGAGACCAAGACATGTGGTATCTGAGATTAATCCTTTTTTTCTTGATCCTGGATCGGCGACATGTTGTTCTGTTACTACAGAAACTGCAGCTGTGCCCGGTTTCTTAGATTTCTTCCCCATTTGGTCTGAACTTGTTTCTGCGGAGAAGCTCTGCACAAAAGATAAAATGAACGTAATGTGGACGGCGAAAACTGGTACAGAAGACTTATGTCAATCAATAAATAATGGAAAATAATCATAAGACTCTCGCGTATGTAATCTCTGAAGGGATTTTAGGCGTAACTACTCCATTAATTGGCCGTTTGAACCTGCCAATCTATTAAATGCTCATCCTGTCCTTTATTTTCCCGAATAGCCTCATTAAACGTGGATTTGATTTTTATTTGGTGGTTGGGCTTAAGTAAATTACCATTGCATAGTGAGAAGGCTTTTTAATAATAATTAACATAATATGCTGAGCCGCCATAACAATCCTTTTTGAAAGTCGCGCTTATCTTTATCGCTATCGGCGATCGGAGGCTTTCACTTGATTTTGAGTTTCGAACAATCCAGTCCTTGGAAGTAGCGATATCCTTTTAACTACTTGTAAAAGGGAGATTTTAAGTCAAAGTTCTATTGCATTCATATCACAATCTCCGATTGCCGATAGTGATATCGCATCGGAGCAAGGAGAGGGGACTTCATTAGTGATTGTTTTATTTCCGATTGCCAATGTTTTATGAACTCAAAAGGTTTTATAATGATTTTTTGTTTGTTTTTTGGATTTTTAGAGGAATCATGAGTTAATACCAATTTAATCTTAAAAAAAAAGGGATCCATTTCATATTATAATTTTCTAAAGTAAAATTTTATGAAATGGGGGGTTGTTGTATAGCACAACAGGACCTAACCACCTACTCTACAATTTACCAGGGAAGTCTTGAAACCTGGAATTGTAGAGAAATGCCCAGTCGCGCTCATGAAATGTCTTTTTCTTGATCAGAGAGTCGTTCCATTTGGCTCTTTGTTGTTGAATAAGTGCAGTATGCTACAAGGCCAAAACCTAGATTTCTTCTAATTCATTTATTTGTTGTAATCTAGTCCCACTTCTTGGGCTGTCCTTAGTGTTTGTATCTCAAACTCTATGGGAAAAATAGGTTCCTTACCAAATACCAGCTGATATGGGGAGTATTCAGTAGTATTCCTCCAAGTTGTGCAATATACCCACAAGGCTTCTGGCATTCGAGTAGTCCAGTATCGTCTATATGATGAGACTGTCTTCGTTAGAATAGCTTCAATTAATTTCTTGGTGCTTTCTACCTGCCCATTCGCTTGCGGGTGGTATGGAGAAGTAATTATGTGAATAACATGATGATTTTTTACTGTAGCAGCAGTCTTGTGGCCTACAAACTGCAGCCCTCCACTAGTGGATATTTCTTTGCATAACCCATATCATACAAAAAATTCGAAAAGAAAGTTTATCACAGTTTCTTCTGTGGCTCTTGGTAATGTTACTGCTTCTACCCACTTAGTTACGTATTCTGTTGCGACCAATATATATGATTTCTGGGTGGATGATGGGTTGATTAGCCCAACAAAATCTAATGCGCAATGCTCAAAAGGTTCTATGACCAGCTGTGGATGTAGGGGAATCTCATCAAATTGGCCAGGGCGGCCCATGCTTTGAAAACTATCGCAGGTCTAAACAATTTCCTTAGCATCTTTAAAAATCATGGGCCAGTAGTAGCCCATTTGTAAATTTTTATGTCCAGTTCTGCGATCTGCAAAATGTCCACCGCAAGCTCCATCATGGCAGGATTTTAAGATATCATAAATTTCGTCTTCCTTGATACACCTGTGGATGTGCACATCAGCCCCTATATGAAAAAGGTATCCTCCAATCTAGGAGAACCGAGTGTTGTGCTGTACTATCGATTTCCTTTCTCTGGGTGTCAAATGTTTAGGTAGTTTTCCCACTTCTAAATAATTCGACACATCTACGTACCATGGTGTTTTCATGGTTATAGCAAACAAGTGTTCATCCAGAAACTGATCCTCTACTAATTGTTAGAGTCGGTCTATACATCCCTCCGTCAGAGATCATTTCTCTTATTACATTTCATTTTTAGGTGTCTCATTCAGTTCATTCATCTGCATTCCATTAGGGGCATGCCATAATATGACGGAAGGGTCTGGTCTCTCATTTTCCCTCATGCCTTGTACCTGCTGGCTTAGGTCTGTTTATAAAACTTAATCAAAATCAATTTTAAGGTCATTTAAAGTCCTGTTTGATCTCTTGGTCAGCAAAGAGTCTTTTAGGGTTTTTGAGTCTTTTTAGGTCTAGGGTTTCATCTTCAAAGTGTTCCATAATGCCAGCAGGCCAGAGGAAGGTTCAAAATAAGTCGTAATTTAAAATATTTCATTGTCATATTGCTTGATCGTGACTTTTCTTCAAAACTCTGTTTTGAAGAAAATCATCATTTTGTTCTTTGCAGTAAATTGCCATGGATATTTTCCAAGTTTTTCAATTGTCAAAGTCTTCACGCGCAGCCTTAGTTGCCTTTGCCCAACCCAACGACAATCATCCCTGCAAAAGATAGAAGAGATTTATCATCAGCTCAACAAATCAAAAGGAAACAAGCAAAACATATTTCTTTTGTGAAAGTGCCAAAGTCTGGAAGAAGCTGAAGAAGATTGTGGAAAAGTGAAACATAGTTTGGAGAGCCGAATTATGGGTGAGTTCACATGTGCGGTGCATTGGGAAACTGCGTGGCGCACATAGGCCGTGCAGCGCACTGGGCCTCCTACCACAGTGCATTTTCTCAACGTGCGTGGCGCATCCAGGAGGCGCGACGCACTGGGTGTGCGCGCTGCGCACAGAGCCTCCAAGCAGAATTTCGTTCCTTGCTTCATCAAAAAACCAAAACAACTCAATCTCCTATGCTCCCTAACTACAGGTTTGTCATATCATTGTTTTTATTCATGAAGGAGCACTCTTCTATACTCAACTATTAAAAACATTTCGCACCCTTCAAGCTTTCAAAACATGCATTGGTTCCATTTGTAAAGACTCAGGTCTTACCTGGCCTATTTCTTGTTCGTGGTTCCTCATCAAGAGCAACAACCTCAAGAGCTGGGATCATGGGGTGGCTTACATCTACCATTGGTCTTATGTCAGGGAGCTTCATGTGTACAATCATCTAGAATAGTCCATATCTCAAGAACAAATATACAATCAAAAGCTTCAAATCCTGTTGTAAAGCTAGCACGCTCCACAAACAAGATGGAAAGGGTATTCCGTAAAAAATTACAATCATCTCTTGATATACAAATCCCTTTTTTTTTATATAAAGAAATGTCAGACAATTGCTGGAGGGGGTGATGGCAGAACTACAACTGACTCAGGGCATGGCCCAAGAGGTCCAGGGAGTGTCAGTTCTTTATCAGGGGTTGGAATTGGTGGAACTCTGTTTCCCTTCATTAAAGGCCAAATCTTCATTCAAAGCCATTTTTATTAAAAGTCAGTTTTTATTCAAACGGAAAAAGGGAAAGCGAACAGTCAAAGACCGAACGCCTAAATTTAAAACGAATACATCTACCATAGCAGAGAAATAGGATTGGAGGACTATTTTTGTCTTTATTCACGATTCAATGAGATTCACGCTACAGTTTTCTCCTTTTCATTGGTCATCATAAATTTTCAAGTGGAATAATGTAACGTTGTTTTGTCTTTAGAACAGAGGGATGACTCTTTTTCTATCTTTATGATTTCATTTGAAACAGCTCCCTATTTGTGTCGATCTATTTTCCCACCTCTAAGCTTATTTATTATATGGTAAATCATTTTATAGAGGGTCTGAGTTCTGGGAAAAGTGTGGAAGAGAAACTCAGCGCTTCACTGTATAGTTTGGCAAGGAAATTAATGAAATGATGCAGCTCTGATTCATGAGATTGATGTGGTATGAGTTTAGCATATGTCTCTTCTTTCTGTTTCATATGTATTCTGTTATGTTTTACCATTCATTCATAATCATTTCCAGTTGAATGATTTTAAGTAAGAAAGGTAGAATACAGTTAATATGCTCTTCCTTGAGAAAGCATTCATACTCTGTGTGTCTTCTTCTCTTTGAAAAGGATTCATTTGTTATGCCCTTTTCAGCTTCTCAATAGTCTTTCCACTCCATATTATTTCAATTTGATTGCTAAACCTCCTGCCTACATTGCCCCATGAAATACTCTGTGTCTTTGATTTAATTTCCCAGCTTATGCTGTCCTTTGTCCCATACAGCCCTGAAAATTCAGTCATTCATTAAATTACCTCTTTCATATTTATTTACTAGCCTAAAATCAGTATTCATTACAAGTCATCTCAGACCCTATTGATTACTTATCGCTGAGATTGACCCAGAGAGAGCCCTCTCTTGTTCTGGTAGGGCTAGCTACCAAACTGACCGTGGTATGATGTTATCCTGAACTCTGCCTTCCTTCAGCCTAAGGTAGATTTAGGCAATAACATAGTGGCGACCATACTGGGGAAAAAAATGTTTTCTTGTTGGTGTTAATTGTTTTATAAGCTACAAACAGAGCCTGAAGTTATGCCATGAAGCCTTCGAAACACTCTTGCTTTGCATTAGCGAAAGTAGATAAACACTGCTTCAGTCAATCTCCGGTCTAGCTTGTGAACGTGACACTTGACTTGTGGATTGTCTTGCCCCAGTACATGTATCAAGTTCATATCTGATAGTTGATGGTGGACAACGATCAGACATAAGAAGGCTGAAATCATTCACCTAGTGACTTCAACTCAATGTAGAGACTCCACTGGAGGACTAACTCTTTCTCTGTGAAAATGGAAGGATCTTACACTAAGTTCAGGTATCCAAAGTGGAATGTTATTCAGGATCTAGTCTACTTTCTTGTAAATTACTTCTTTGCTGTTCTTGAAGCTGTCTTGAAATTTTTTCAGATTTTTTTGTATGATAAAGGTGATCAAAATCTTCACTTGACATATTTAAAAAGTGTAAATACTGAGTTTCCTTTTGATCCTGGCCTCTTTAATTTTCCCACATCTTATGTTGACTCTCTTCAGAGTGATGAGCCTAAAGAAAACCAAACTGATCCTGTAGCTCTTGCATATACTCCTACACCTTGTATAGTCCCCGATAGGTATAAACCTCTTGTTTTACCTTCTGTTCTCCATGATTTCCCTGCAAATTATGACCTATATCTGCCAAGATTTGACGGTGAATGTAACAATGTCAACGCTGAGCAACATGTGCAGAATGTTGAGACTTTTCTAGACCTTTTTGAAGTTGATGAAGAAGATGTTAGTATTAGACTTTTTGCTCTTTCTTTTCAAGGCCAAGTGAAGAGTTGGTTCAAAACCTTGCCTGATACGAGCATCTCAGATTTCCAGCAGTTCGTCAAATTTTTCCTTGACAGGTGGGTGATCGGACAGAATCCTTTCCTTATTATAGAAGAGTATAACCAGCTGAAAAGACTGCCAGGGGAGACAGTTCAACAATTTTTTGCCAGATTTAACCAAGTATATCTTTCGATGCCAGCTGATATAAGACCTTCTCCTAGATCTGCTCTCTTACACTACCCGAGTGCCTTTGATCCGAAAATGGAGTTTCAGTTGAGAGAAAGGAATCTTGCAACACTTCACAAGATGCAAAATAGTGCAGTGAATGTAGAGGCTCATTTTCTGATCCGAAGGGCAAGGTTGAAGGAAGAAGAGACGAAAAACATAGATCCGGAGAAATCAACATCTCTAGAGGTAAAGCTTGACATGTTGGTAGGTGAAGTAGAAGAGATGATGAAAAAGAACACCACAAGGAATGAGTATAGTGTTCAAGCCCATGGCTCGATGATTGAAGAAGAACAAGTTGTTGGTCCAAAACATTTTGTTTCTTACTCCAGTTGTCATAGTGATTGTTTTATAGATCATCTGGGAGAAGAGAGAGCTATTGATATGATGTGTATGCTTGATCAGTATGATGATGATTATGTTCTCCAAATAGAAGCTAACCTTGCAGACAAATCAGCAGCTAGTTTGTGCGAGGAGGAAGTTCACTTTCAGCAACTCGAGTACAGTGATCAACCGATGCATATCAGCTATGACAATGATGAGGAAAGTGCAGCAAATTTTGAAGTAAGTGAAGAATCTTTTCCTTTTTGTTTTGACTGGTTTCATTTCATCAGAGATAAATACCATGCAATCAAAAATCAACTATCGAAAAGTCTTGATCTGGATCATCTTGAGGGAAATAAAAACCTTGTTCAAGATTTCCCATACCTAGATTTGCAATCCCCGAGTGCCATTGATTGTCAAGTTGCAGACGAAGACTTGGAAGTTGGCACATATGATCAAATGATACAAGATGACTTTGTACCATTCTGTTTTGAATCATTCCAGTTTTTGAAGGGTAAATTGCATAGTAAATCTTCAAATGAGCAGCCTGTAAGAAATCAACAATCTCTTAGTTTTAATGTTGAGGATGAGACAGATAGCGAAATTCTTGAGCAAGTTGTTGATGAGAAATATTCCCCTGGAATGACTGATGAAATCATTTCTGATACAAAATTCTCCCTAGCACCAGATTTGCAGCCACCAAACGCAATGGAAGGTCAGATTGCAGATGAAGTCGTGGAAGCTGAAATACATGATTTAATGATGCAAGAGAATTCTGTACCCTTTTGTTTCGAAGCAATTCAGTTTATAAGGCAGAATCTTCGTAATATCTCTCAAGAAAAAGATTAATAGCCAGTGGGATGTCATACAGTTTCAAAGGATACATCACAACAGTCTTCTCAAATTTTTGATGTTCCTATTTCTCATGTGTTGGATGATGTTTGCTGTAAAAAATTTCCTGCATTAGCTAACCATGTGACAAAAAATAAAGTTGATAATAATCCTGTTCAAAAGTCGACTTCATTGTCTTATTTAACAGATTTTTCATTGCAAAGCCCATATCAAGATTTGCAGTCATATGAGGAGATTGATAAAGGAGACTTTTGTTCTGTCTAGAATCAGCTTCAGAGTTTGGTTATTCACGAAATTCAGGATCCTTTTGACAGTTTGTTGCAATCACCAAAGAAAGACAGCACAAAGGTGAGGAAAATCTTAATGTACAACTATGAAGATTACTTGGACCAGAGCAGTGATGTGTTAATGGAAATCAATAGTTATGTTTATGAAGATCCTTGCGCAGTATTTTTGCAGTCATCCAGTCAATTCATGCTTTGTAAGTTTATCAACAGTCCACTTGATTCCAAGTTTCCATGGGAGTTTCCTTTCGATTCTTCTCTTTTCCTGCATATCAAAAAGCAGTTGGGAAGAAATCAAATAGCAGTCATGATGCTTACATGGTTGCATTGGCCGTTCCATTTCACTTGATCGAGTGGTGAATAGATAAATTAGAGAAGGTTTGATGAATAAGCTCAATTATGAGCATATTTCCAGTTGGATAGTTAGGTTTTAGTCATGTTTGGTTTTATTTATGGTTTTCAGTTTTAGCCTTGAGTTAGTCTGCATAATGTCAGTTGTAGTGTTTTGACTCCATAGCCCAATGGACGAAGGCACTGTCTGCTCTCCCAAAGATCTGCTGTTCTTGGCACCTCCAAGGAGTTGGAGCTACCATCCCCATTGGAGCCAATGTTAGAGTCGGTCTATACATCCCTCCGTCAGAGATAATTTCTCTTATTGTATTTCATTTTTAGGTGTCTCATTCAATTCATTCATCTGCATTCCGTTAGGGGCATGCCATAATCTGACGGAAGGGTCTGGTCTCTCATTTTCCATCATGCCTTGTACCTGCTGGCTTAGGTCTGTTTATCAAACTTCATCAAAATCCATTTTAAGGTCATTTAAAGTCCTGTTTGATCTCTTGGTCAACAAAGAGTCTTTTAGGTTTTTTGGGTCTTTTTAGGTCTAGGGTTTCGTCTTCAAAGTGTTCCATAATGCCAGTAGGCCAGAGGAAGGTTAAAAATAAGTCTTCATTTCAAATATTTCATTGTCATATTTCTTGATCATGACTTTTCTTCAAAACTTTGTTTTGAAGAAAATCGTCATTTTGTTCTTTGCAGTAAATTGCCATGGATATTTTCCAATTTTTTCAGTTTTCAAAGTCTTCAGGCGCAGCCCTGGTCGCCTTTTCCCAACCCAATGTCAGTCATCCCTGCAAAATATAGAATATATTTATCATCAGCTCAACAAATCAAAAGGAAACAAGCAAAACAGAGTTCTTTTGTGAAAGTGCCAAAGTCTGCAAGAAGCCAAAGAAATCGTGAAGAAGATTGTGGAAAAGTGAAACAAAGTTTGGAGAGCCGAATTATGGGTGAGTTCACATGCGCGGTGCATTAGGAAACTGCATGGCGCACATAGGTCGCGCGACGCATTGGGCCTCCTACTACAGTGCATTTTCTCAACGTGCGCGGTGCATCCAGGAGGCGTGGCGCACTGGGTGTGTGCGCGGCGCACAGAGCCTCCAAGCAGAATTTCATTCCTTGCTTCATCAAAAAACCAAAACAACTCAATATCCTATGCTCCCTAACTGCAGGTGTGTCATATGATTGTTTTTATTAATGAAGGAGCACGCTTCGATACTCAACTATTAAAAACATTTCGCACCCTTCAAGCTTTCAAAACATGCATTGGCTCCATATGTAAAGACTCAAGTCTTACCTGGCCTGTTTCCTATTCTTGGTTCTTCATCGAGAGCAACAACCTCAAGAGCTGGGATCATGGGGCGGCTTACATCTACCATTGGTCTTATGTCAGGGAGCTTCAGGTGTACAACCATCTGGAATAGTCCAAATCTCAAGAACAAATATAAAATCAAAAGCTTCAACTCCTGTTGTAATGCTAGCACGCTCCACAAACAAGATGGAAGGGGGATTCCGTAAAAAATTACAATCATCTCTTGATATACAAATCCTTTTTTTTTATATATAAATAAATGTTGCACAATTACTGGAGGAGGTGATGGGGGAACTATAGCTGGCTCAGGGCATGGCCCAAGAGGTCCAGGGAGTGTTAGTTCTTTATCAGGGGCTAGAATTGGCGGAATTCTATTTCCCTTTATTAAAGGAGAAATCTTCATTCAAAGCCATTTTTATTAAAAGTCAGTTTTTATTCAAACGGCTAAAGGGAAAGCAAACAGTCAAAGACCGAACGCCTAAATTTAAAACGAAGACATCAACCATAGTAGAGAAATAGGATTGGAGGCCTATTTTTGTGTTTAGTCACGATTCAATGAGATTCACGCTACATTTTTCGCCTTTCCATTGGTCATCAGAAATTTTCAAGTGGAATAATGTAACGTTGTTCTTTATTTAGAACAGAGGGATGACTCTTTTTCTATCTTTACGATTTCAGTTGAAACAGCTCCCTATTTGTGTCGATCTATTTTCCCACCTCTAAGCTTATTTATTATATGGTAAATCATTTTGTAGAGGGTCTGAGTTCTGGGAAAAGTGTCGAAGAAAACATCAGTGCTTCACTGTACAGTTTGGCAAGGAAATTAATGAAATGATGCAGCTCTGATTCATGAGATTCATGTGGTATGAGTTTAGCATATGTCTCTTCTTTCTGTTTCATATGTATTCTGTTATGTTTTACCATTCATTCGTAATCATTTCCAGTTGAATGATTTTAAGTAAGAAAGGTAGAATACAGTTAATATGCTCTACCTTAAGAAAGCATTCATACTCTGTGTGTCTTCTTCTGTTTGAAAAGGATTCATTTTTTATGCCCTTTTCAGCTTCTCAACAGTCTTTTCACTCCATATTATTTCAATTTGATTGCTAAACCTCTTGCCTACCTTGCCCCATGAAATACTCTGTGTCTTTGATTTAATTTCCAAGCTTATGCTGTCCTTTGTCCCATACGGCCCTGAAAATTCAGTCATTCATTAAATTACCTCTTTCATATTTATTTACTAGCCTAAAATCAGTATTCATTACAAGTCATCTTAGACCCTATTGATTACTTATCGCTGAGATTGACTCGGAGAGATCCCTCTCTTGTTCTGGTAGGGCTAGCTACCAGACTGAGCGTGGCATGATGTTACCCTGAACTCTACCTTCCTTCAGCCTGAGGTAGATTTAGGCAATAACACTACTATTGCATCATCTATTTTTGGCACTCGGGAGAGGAAATTTGCCACAAGGTTTTCCTTCCCTGGTCAATCCCTTGTACTTATATCAAATTCCTACAAAAGTAGCAACCAACGTGTCACTCTTCCATTTTTAATGGGTTTATTAGATAAGTATTTAACAACAGAGTGATTCGTATAAAACATTACAGGGTATCTAGCTAAATAGTGTTTGAATTTGTTAATAGCATAAATAACAGCTAAAAAATCCTTCTCTATTACTGTGTAATTCAATTCAGTAGGGGTTAAATTTTTTCTAATGTAATATATAGCATAGGGTTTATTTTATTCTTCTTGGCAAGAACTACTCCGATGGCCGTGTTTGATGTATCTGATGAAATCTGGAATGGTATATCCCAGTTCGGGCCTCGTAATGCTGGCGTTGTTGATACTAGTTGTTTTAAATCTGTAAGGGAAGTATCACATCTGTCAGTCCATATGAAATCATTGTTTCCTGTTAAGGCACATAATGGTGTTGAAATCTGTGAAAAATTCTTGATAAATCTACGATAATATCTAGCAAATCCTAGAAAACTACCTACCTCTGTTTGAGGGAGTAGCTAGTAAGAAAATTACCTATATTTTTTCCGGATCTACCTGAATTCCAGCTGATGAAATGTAATGACCCAAGATTAGGCCTTTTTTAATCATCACTTTTCGTGACATAAACATAGGCTGGTAGTAATACTCCGCTCTAGAACTTTTTCCAATGTTTTTAATGCTTGCTCGAAGACATCTCCATAGGGTGTGAAATCGTCCATGTATACTTCCAATCATTCATTTATCAAGTCTTCAAAAATGCTGAGTATGGCTCTTTGGAATGTGGTAGGTGCATTATAAAATCTAAAAGGTAATACCTTGTAAGCGAATTTTCCCCATGGACAGGTAAAGGTAGTCTTATCTTGGTCTTCAGGGGCAATCTAAATTTGGTTGTAGCCACTGAAGCCATCCAGGAAAGAAAAACATTTCTTTCATGCCAATGTATCTAGGACCTGATTAATAAATGGAAGGGGGAAATGGTATTTTTGCGTTGCCTTGTTGAGTTCTCTATAGTAAATGCATATTCGCCATTTCCCATTCTTTTTGGGAACGACAACTAATGGAGAAACCCATTTACTGTTAGATATAGGATATATAAAATTAACATCCAACAATTTTTTAAATTCTTCTTTAACAATATGTTTCAGGTGAGGATTTAATCTACGCTGAGGTTGTCAAATGGTTTTTGAATACTTTTCAGTGTAGATGTGATGCATGAAGAGATGATCGTCAATCCATTTCATACCTGAGTAATCCCAAGCGAAAGCCCCTTTATTTTTCCTAAGGACTTGAATAATTTTATGTTTGTGGTCATCACTCAGATTACTGTTAATGTTCAGGATCTTCCCTGGCTCAATTTCAATAGGTTTTCTATTATAAAAAGTGGTTGTTGGTATTGTTTGATCATTGATATCTCTCAAGGGATCTTCTTCGATTTCATTGTCAAGGATTGCTTTAATCATGTGGCATTTCGAACTTGATACTGTGGTAGGATGATTGATAAAAGTATTAATGACATTGTCTTCGGTTTGGTTTTTGAATTCAAGGGCATCTACCACAATTAATGGTGACCAAATATTTTTAGTTAAGTATGTTGCAGGTTTCTTCCTAGTTTTCATAATAGTCAAGCTTGGTTGAGAAGGAGGGTATAAAGCTAATTTTTTCACATCATTCCCCCTGGTTATAGTCATACTACCCGTTCGAAAGTTGATATAAGCATCAATAGTTGCTAGCCAAGGCCTTCCTAATATTAAGGAATGTCCATCTAGCTAGTTCCTAGGGTTAATAATCAAGAAATTCACCGGGTATTCCCAAGTGTCTACAGAGACCATCACATCTTGTAATGTTCCTTATGGTCTAATGACTGAGAAGTCAGTTAGTTCCAGTAAGGTAGTTTTTGGTTCCAAGGCTGTGATGCCAATAATGTTGCAAGTTGTAGTTCTGAGAATATTAATGGCTGCCCCCAAGTCAAATAAAGCATTGGGAAAATAATGGCCATTTATCTGGACTGTGACAATGGGTTTTTTGGGATCCTCATATTTTACAAGGGTCTCTTTGCCTAGTAATAAATCAGACAAAGTCCCGACAACATGGACAGCAGGGATTGTTTTTGTTTTCCTCACAGACTTATTTATACACAATTCTTTAATAGTTTTGGAATATATTGGAATATCTTGGATAGCCTGGAGGAGGGGAATTTTTATACAAATGTTCTTAAGTTCACCTAGAAGATCAAAGTCAGGATATTCAATCGGGCATGGTATCAACAATATTTCTGGGAATTGGGGGGAAGTGGTTATGATTTTCTCATTATTTTTTGTCTGAATGTATCTTCCCCTTGTTTTATTTATTGATTATCTACAGTCAGAGGCTTATTTGTGTGCGCTTATTTCGGTTTCAAATATTTATCTTTATCTAGAGTGATTATGCTTCCAGATCTCAACTTAAGCTCGTTACATTATTTCGACTCGTTCTCAGGGTCCAACCCCTCAATGATTTGTATTGACTGAACTAGTCTGTTCTTAGGATTTGGGTTGGGTTGAGCTTGAATTTGCAGTCGTATATTAGATTGGGGATTTTTCTACAATGTGTAAGGTGCTGGTAAAGTTGGTTGAGGTAGAGGAACTGTCCCCATAGGATGGTTTGTGGATATTTTCCAATTTGATTGCCAGTTCTGATTTTGTGAGGTGCAATGAGAACATTGGGAGAAATAAGGGTTGTTCTGCCAGAATGGTGGTGGGTAAAGAGAATTTTTCCAATTATTATTATTTGGATTTGACTGATTGGGCCATGGTGGCATAAAAAATTCTTGAGGTGGCAAAAAAGGTGGCTGATTCTACCATGTTGCCCCTGAATATTGCTGAGAATTATATTGTGAGGAAGGAAAAAATGAAGATGGATTGGTAGGCATACCTATCTGATGCGCTTGCCATTGACGACGCTGGTTCAATAGATATGCTGGTTCCACTTCTTCTTCCTCTTCCTTGAAAACTACTTTTAATCCTGGGAGTGATGGGCAACTTTCCATGGCATGCTCTTTAGTGCATATGGCACATGTTCATATCGCATCTAGGGGGAATTCTTTATGACTATGCTTCTGTCTACAAAGGGGGTAGAAAATAGCCAAGTTATTTTCTGCTATAGCCTGCTTTTTCTTAGCTTGCATGACATCCAATTGTGTCGCCAGGGTCCCCAACAAATCAGTCTTGAAATTCTCCAACAGATTGTCGATTTTGCTTCGTGTAATGCTTCCTCCCGAGGCTTTGTTGTCTCTGGGGCTTGCACCATGTCCGATTGGTTTTAGCCCTGTACTACCCCTGGAACACTTGATGCACAAATCTATAATATCATTATATTTTTCTTGATAAATTTCACCCTTACCCATTATATTTACTGTCTCTACCCATTGGTCTTTCATACGTCTAATCATCATGGTTTTTACAAAATTATTAGGAAAATTTGTGTAAGGAGATCTTTGCAGATTATATTGAAAACACTCTACATATTCTTCCAGAGTCTCACTAGGCTTAGCTACCATTTGAAAATTTTCATCTTTTAATTCTTTAGTTCGGCAATAATATTGGTATTTTTTAAGGAATTTTTTTTTCATTTTGTCCCAGTCATTGATGGTGCCTCCACCAAGTCCCATGAACCAATGCAGAGTTGCTCCCTTCAGTGTAGAGGGGAATAGATTTAGCTTCCGAGTCATAACCCTTGCATAAGACATTAAATTCGAAAAGGAATTCATCGGGATCTTCTGAAGTTATCCCAAGAAAGTTGGGAATGTTATGTAATGGGATAGACTTCATGGGGGAATTGAAAGCTATGTCAACAATAGGGTATTGCAATGTAGAAGTTTTAGGTTTCTGGTTATTAGCCATTTGGTCAAAAATATGCCAATATTCTTCAGGGATCTCCAGAGCTCGAGAGTTATTCCTAGGATGTCTACAAGAGGTTGGAAGAGTTCTAACAGCACTACCTTGATATGGAATACAGGGTGTCCTCTAATCCGTCACTACTTCAGGAGATCTAGGTTCTAATAATTTAATTTCAAGATTGCCTATTTCTCCTTCTCCTTCATAGAGGTTGCAATAATTTCCTTCTTGTAAAGGGCGAGTTTGCAAATTCTTGGTATCTCGAAAACTCTGCTCAGTCCCTTTATTCTTACTGTCAATCTCATCGTTAGCTACATATGGTGATCCTATGGCTTGAAGGAAGTCAGTAGGATGTCTGGCAGCAACAATTCAGGGTCCTACTAATGACGAGACTCAGCTTTTCTTAAGATTTCATCAATAAAATTTGATTGTCCAAGGGTCACCGGTCCCTTAGGTTTTTCAGGTTTAGAAAGAGGAATTTTGGTTTTTACAGGTCTTTCCCTCTTATTCATTCATGCAGAAATACAAACATTCATTCCTACCATAAACTCTTACGCAATTCTGCTAGAAAGTGGGCTGGTGAGCGAGCATTTTACTCGTTGTTTATGTAGGTTCTTACCTTTGATTTTTAATACCCAATTCTCCCTCAGAAGAAAAAACATCAATGAGACCTTACTCTTTACAGAATGGCAACATGCTCCACGGCAATGACTCCAAAATGTTGGGTGCTAACAGGTGTCTTTAAAAACTCCTAATCGCCTCACATTAATTATCAACCAGAGTAAGTCCTTTTATCTCAAGTGTGTACACAGTATATGCAAGATATTCATACAAAGAGTAATGCAAAAGACAATTATTTAATATAGACACAATCATAAACTTTGAAGCTTAAAAGGAAGTGACTCATACACATTAGAACACAAAATTGTAATTCATTCCTAATTCAACTAATTCCAATGATAATCAATCGAGAGCACTGAAGCATTAACTGAGCTCTTTCAGCTGGATCTAAACTATTTAACAGAAGGCAAGTATTATAAATATGTATCTATTCTTTAAGTAATAAAAACCAATTCTATTTTCCAGCAACTAATTCCTTAAAGAAATAAATTAGAAATGCGTATTGAAAGAAATAAATTGGACATGCATATTCAATGGAAATAAATACCAGAAATGTGAATTATCAAAAGTACTGCAACTGCAAAGAAAAAAACTAGAATATACTTGCAATAAATATAAAATTATAACACAGGGAACAGTAGTGAAATCCACCAGAGACTGTGCCCTTAGCCACCGGCGAATACTTCTTAACTACTCCAGAATAGTTGAATAAACAGAAGCACGAATTATATATTAATCATCACAGTCAATTGACATTACAATACGATATTGTCATTTAGAACTACGTTCAATGAATTACAATTACAAATTATACAGAAATGAAAGATACAGCGTTCGTCCTCCTTGAGAACTAGCTCTCCTTGTCCCTTTATAGCTAAAAAGGAAAGATAAGTGTGATCCCTCAGGATCAGGAGATCCTTAGGGATCCACGAAATTTTTTTATCCTTGGATAGTTCATTCATCTCTGCGCTACCCTTACTGAATTATCTTCTATTCGAACAAATTTAACGTGTCCTCTTTGCTGTGATTAAGTCTGGTTGTTCCTTCTGTTATTTCCAGCATAAAAATCAACGAGAATTAGTTTGGATGGTTAGATCGCATTAGGATCATTTTTCATTCATTCTTCATCAAAATCCTTTTGTTATATTATTATATCATGGCAAAAAATGAATAAGAAAGAGGAAAAATAATAGTAATCAAGATTAAATACATACTTATTTCAAGGCTCAACAATAGGGATACCAGGTTTGTGGGACATTTTTGGAGAACTCTATGGAAGAAAATAGGTACAAACGTTAGTTTTAGTTCTTAATATCATCCTCAAACGGATGGACAGATTGAAGTAGTGAATAGAAGTTTGGGAAACATATGGAGGAGCTTGGTGTATAAAAATCCTAAGCTGTGGGAATTAGCCCTTGCTCAGGCTAATCTTTCTTATAATGATACTCCAAATCGAAGTACTGGTATGATTCTGTTCCAGACCTTTTTGGGAATGAATCCAAGAGGTGTGTCTGAGCTCAGAGATCTAGGAAAGAAATAGGTAAGAAGTGAAAAGGATGAGGAGTTTGTAGAACAGATGCATAAACTACAGGAAGATGTCAAAAACATATTGCAGGAAAACAGTAGCAGATAAAAGCAGAGTGTTGACATGAGGAGGTGACAAAAGGAATTCTAAGTGGGTGACCTAGTCATGGTATATCTAAGAAAAGAATGCTTTCCTATTAAAACTTATAAGAAATTAAAGATGAAGAAGATAGGACCATGTAAAATTGTAAGAAATTTTTCTTCAAATGCATATGAAATTGAATTTCCAATAGGAATTGGAATATCACCAATCTTTAATGTTGCATATTTGTATCTATACAAAGTACCAGAAGAATAAATACAAGAAGAATCTATAGCAGAAGAAATCCACATGGTAAATTGGGAGGAGAAGATGCCAAAAACAGAAAATAATGAAGTTGAAGCCATTTTGGAGAAAAGAGTATCAAAGAAAACTAGGGGACAGATCTATTATCAGTATTTAGTCAAATGGAAAAGACAACGGGTGGAAAATTCCAGTTGAATGACTGCAACAAAGCTACAGAAGTTTGATGTAGATCCTCAAGCATTGATGAATCAATATTTTTTTACCTCGGAAGTCTAATGCAGGAGCATCCAGACTTAGCCAACAATGTGATTATATGTTCACATGTTGTGGCTAATTTGAGAAGAAAAAACATTGGCATTACTATTTTATTATTTATTTATGATAATAGTTAATTGTTTTGTATTTTTAAATTAATTAGGAATAAGATTAGATATTTGTTTTTTTCCTTGCGTGCATATAGAGCCAAGTAAGGATAAGAGCTTATGAATAGGGAGGAATTGGTTTGTTGGATTAGCTCAAAAAATATCCATTTTAAGAAGCACTTCTTTAGATTAAAGTATAAATAATAGGAAGACGAGAGAAGAAGATAGGAAAAAAGAGAGAGTAGAGAGGAATAGTGTAATAGTGTGAAGAATATGGGCGAGAGCCAAGAGGGAAAAAAATTTAATATTCAGTGAAATAAGAGTTTGATATAGTAGTTTATTGCAGTTGTTTTATGAAATCATTTTGTTTCATTTTCTCTCTATTCAATTATTTACTTAGCCTCAACTAGACATCATATGCATTAAATTATACAATAGACAAATACCATCAAATTGTATGTGCCATATGAGCTAATCAGAATCAATTCCAAACAGAGAATGTAGATCCCAGAGGGACAACGAAGGGAAGTGGCTCTCGCGTCCAGTTGACATCTCTTTATGCATTAGTTAAGTATTGAGTCTTAACTCGTCGCACATTTGAACTTCTTGACTACTATGTGAAAGCTGAGTCAGTTTGAAGTGGAAGACGGATTTTGCAGATCGCAAATGGATGCAAACAATCCAAATAGACTTTGCACCCAAGCCTCGTCTAGCTACAATGTGAACCGACAGAATCATGTATACGCATAACATTTAATTTAAATTTCAGAACTTTAGGTTTTGTGGCAGTGTCAAGACCTAAAAAAATAAATGTAATATGGAATAGATGTTGGCATTTCTATGCTGTTAATTAAAGATCCTATCAAAAGACCCAACCCACGGACACAACTAGCGCACCGGATATCGAGACAAGTGCCTCCGCAGTTGACCGAGTTGACTGCGGGGAAAAAAGAGATGAATGGCAGAGATTCAGTGTGAGGGCACCAGCAAATTTTTTCATCCGTACCTCGAGAGCCCCCGTAGTGACGCAAGACGTTGAGTTGGTCATAGCTGTCTTCTACGTTGGGTAGAATCAACGGCTTGCTGGCATGTCTTGTTAGCATTTAGTTTAAAGAATTTTTCAGCCATGGATAAATGGTCGTCCCTATCAGTTTCATCTAGCCATATCCCTCTTATGGACACTGAGAGGGATATTCAATATATCATGTGTTCTATTGTTGGCATTTCTCGTATCCTAGTATATTGAATTGATTGTCCTTGATGGAAACTCTCTGACAAAGGATGCATACTGTATAAAGAACTTAGAAAACCATCAGCAGTTCTATACAAGCATAATATACGACTGAATGTGAATTTAACGAAGCTCTGTATTTAATGGTAAATTCGATGTAAATAAGGAAGATTTAAATCATGTGTGAAGCTTTTCTTGAATAAGTTCGGTGTATGTATGCATCTTGATGGAGGATAAAGGAAATCCTGTGTATGATTGAGTTCTGGTGATACTCTGATCGGTGGAGAATATTGAGAATATTTGGATATTGATTGGTTCAATTCTTGTATGGAATGCCCTGAAACTCTGTGTGAAGTCCTGTTGGGAGAGTGAGCCATGGACGTGCTCTGTGTGTGCAGGGCACATAAGCTCTATCGGTCAAAGTAATAGTGCGTTCCGCATGTGTTAGACAATACAAAGAAAGGTGTTCCTGTTGAATGAAAAAGAACCAAGTCGAATAGCCCATAAGGATTTCATCAGAGCTGTATAACAGTATTATGGTTATATGAACTGATAACGCGGAGGAAGAACAATTAAAGCAAAGTTATGCTTTCATGGAGAAACGTAGCAATGATGGAATAAAGACGGATGGAACCTTAAGTGAAGGAGAGGAACCACGAGCGGAATAAACAGTGAAGGGGGTTTCCAGTTTTCATCGCACCGCTCTCGATGGGCAAGAGGTATTCAAGAGGTTGGGAGTGATTCCATAGAATGAGTGACACGCGTCCCTGAGCATATTTACAAAACCGCCATCACTGCACGCCATCGCACGTTAACGTTCGACCAAGGATGCCACGCAATATTTTTTATCACCGTCGATCTGGAGGGAAGCCATCGGACGGTGGTCGTATGAGGAAAATGCACGAAGGTTAACCAAAGTATGGCAGCCATCGCGCGTTATTGTTCGCGCATCTTCGCCGAGCGATATCCGTTCGATCAAATGAGGCGGTGTGACGCGATAACAAATGTCGAATGGAGACGACTGTTAACGTTGGGGCCCATACGCATGTATTCAGGTTTGCGGGTTTAACCCAAAGTATTATGTCATGTATTAAGGGTGTGGGACCCGATTTCCCTTCACATTACTGGTTCAATATACGTTTTTGTGTTATGCCGAGATCTTCACCCCCAAGTAGAAGATTAAATATTATTGAAGGGCCCGAAAGGTTATCTGGATATATATTACTGTTGGGTTTTTATATAAGTCAGCGGCACGTTAATGTTTGTAACAACTAAAGGGGGAATTGGATTAATATCTCAATCTCAGATTGAGATATTAAAAAGCCTTAGATTATTTATTTGCCAGATCAAGAAAATAAAATAATGAAAAGTTGTTTGGGGCTTGGGTAGACCCCGCTAGATTACCTATTTTGATCCTGTCCAGGAATACCATTAGCTGTTGAGTGGTTTTGACTCATGGTATTGATAAAGGCTAAACTATATAAGGAGAAGAGGATCATAATACAGTGTGTGCATGTGAAAGGGTTGTTAATAAATAAATCTCTTTAAGAGATATCTGCATATATGATGCACCTATGGATATGATCTAGAAATGATGAATCTCTACGATGATCGGCAAAAGAAATGATGAAGACCTGACGGAAGTCTGATGAAGAAATTGAAGAAATCTGGTGGATCTAAGGGTTGAAGCCTTCTGTATGAAAGTGGAAGTATCCTGCCAGTAGAAGCTGGTGTTAAAATCAGGGGGTTGGAGCTCCCTTCCAGTAGTGGCTGGAGAAAGAGAGGAGGTTGTAGCCTTTCTGCAGGTGGGTGCCTGCGTGCTGGTATGAGTTTGTGCCAGTACAAAATTTTAAGAACTTTTCTTTATAATAAATATTGAAGACAGAGACGACAACAACGGTGGTTTTCTCCCGAATTGCGTTTCCACCTTAAATACTCGTGTTCATGTGTGTTTCTTATGTGTGATGGTTTATTCTGTTATTACTGCACATGCTTACTGCTTACTAAACATCTGATGAATAAATGATGCAATGATCTAAGTAAAGAATTAAATGTATAATAATATCTCTGGACATATGCAAGTTTTCTTAAGGATATCCACATTTATATGTGAGTTGGGTTCAGTAAAATAATGTATGGGTTTAAGAGAAACAAAAAGTGAAAAAATTTTCAGTCAGCTCTAAATACTAATTCACCCCCCCTCTCAGTATTTTTCCCAACAATTGGTATAAGATCAGGTCCTTCTGAAAAATCTTAGCCGCTAGAAGGAAGATCAATCAAGATGAGCAATCAATATGGAACAACATCTATCAGGCCTCCGCTCTTTGACGGAAACAATTTAATCTTCTGGAAAACAAGGATGAGATCCTATCTTCAGTCTCTGGGAGCAGATGTATGGGCTATTGTTGAAGGAGGATATCAATATCCAGTCATAGTACCAACAGATCCAACGGAAAGAAAAAATTACGAAACAAATGCAAAAGTGGTCAATGCTCTATTGGGAAGTCTAACTGAATCAGAATTTGTCAAAGTCATGCAGCTGAATATAGAAAAGGCCATATGGGACAAAATCATTCTAAGTTATGAAGGTGATGCAAAGGTAAAAAGTGCTAAACTCCAAACTCTCAGAATTTAATATGAGAATCTAAAAATGCATAATGAGGAGAGCATTGCCAATTTCTTTTTACGTCTTGATGGTATTGTAAATTGTATGAGAAATTTGGGAGAAACAATAACCGAATCTACTTTGGTTGAGAAAGTTTTAAGATCACTAATGACAAAATTTGAGTCAAAAGTTGCTGCTCTTGAAGAAAAAAAGGATCTTCAAAATCTTACTGTGGTGAAACTTCATAGCATACTAACTGCATATGAAATGAGAAGAGGGGGACCATCTGAAGTCAAAGAAATTGTCTTTAGAGCTTCTACAAAAGGGAAATAAGTACAAGAAAAAAAAGGATCAGGGTATATCTCAGAAGAAGATGAGGTAAATTTTGTAAAGAAACTCCAACCTGGTACAGGACGGTTTAGAGGTAAGCTTCCTTTCAAATGTTTTTCTTGTGGAAGAGTTGGTCATTATGCTGCTAAGTGTCCTCACAAAGAAACACATGAAAAAGGAAAGGATGTAGCAAGAAGGAATAAAAACCAGTTTAGCACTAGAAAAAGTTACTATACTCATGAAGACAGTGACGGGTTATCTGACAGTGAGGAAGAATGTGAACAATATCTTAGACTTCTCATGGCATTTGAAAAGGAATATAGAGAAGAAAAATATACTTTTATGGATGCTTTAAAGGAAAATTATTTTCTTGATGAATTCAATCAACTCAAAATATGCTTAGAAGAAAGTAAAATATGCTTAGAAGAAAGTAAAATATCCATAGAAACTCTAAAAAATCAACATGAAGAAAATATGAAACACAATGAGAAATTAGAATGTGAAATAGTAAGTCTAAGAAAAGAGATTGAGAAAGTGAAGACTTTGAATCTTAGATTTGCTAAAGGATCTGAAACCTTAGATGAGATTATCAAGGTACAACGTTCTCCTTTTATAAAGACAGGTCTTGGATATATCAGAGAATCTTCTCAGACTTTAGCACCAAACTATCTAAAAGCAACTATACCTAGTATACAACATTCTGCCACTCAGCAAGGGAATAAAGAATCTTCACAGGTAAAGCATGACCAGCTCAATTCAAAGAACACTAACAAGAATACCTTTCAAAGAAACACCAACCAACAGGTAAATTCAAGTAGAAGATTTCATGATCGCAGAAAATTCTTCTTCAATGAACAATGTTTCTCATGTCACAATTTTGGTCATAAAGTTTTTCAGTGTGTTGCATACAAAACCATTATGACAAGAGAAGCAAGAAAGAAAAGGAGGGATATTGGAACAAAGAAGAATACCTATAACGACTTTTCTCCTCTTCAAAATGAAGTTGAATGTGCTTATTGCAATAACTTTTGCCATGAAGAATCTGAATGCAGGAGAAAAATCCAGCCAAAAGAGAAATTTCCTTCAAGCTCCAAAGTGTGGAAAAAGAAGGAATTACAGGTTGAAAATTGTGGCATAGCTTTATTTGCAGAAGGTGAAGAAAATCAATGGTACATTGACAGTGGATGCTCCAAACACATGACAGGTGACAAAAACAAACTTCTTGCATATAGTGCTCTAGAAAAAGAGAAGAATGTTACATTTGGAAATGATACTCCTGTTGTTATTAAGGGAAAAGGGTCTATTTTTCTAAAATAAAAGGTGAAAGCTAATAATGTCATGTATGTAGATGGATTAAAGCATAACCTGTTAAGTGTAAGTCAAATGTGTGATCAAATAACTAAAGTTGTCTTTAGTTCAAAAGAATGTGTGGTACGTGATCTTGATATAGGTAAAACAATTATAAAAGGAAACAGAACTCCAAGCAATCTGTATGTATTAAAGAATTGCAAAGAACAATGTTACTTGAGTAAATCTTCAGAAAACTGGCTATGGCATAGAAGGTTGGGGCATCTGAGCTTCTCTCAAATCAACAAATCAAGCAGACTTAAAGTTGTTCATGATCTTCCCAATATTACTCTACCTGAAAGTATCATATGAAAATCTTGCCAATTCGGTAAGCAGACCGGAGTGAAATTTAATGCCAAGGAAGGATCATCAAGTAAGCCTCTTGAACTCATTCATACTGACATATGTGGACCTGTGAAGAAAAATTCACCACGTGGTGAACAATACTATATCTTATTTATTGATGATTTCTCTAGAATGTGTTGGATTGGGTTGCTTAAACACAAAGATGAATAATTTGAGAAATTTCAGATCTACAAAGCACTATTTGAAAATTAATTAGATCTAAAAATCAAGTGTCTCAGATCTGATCGAGGAGGAGAATATACATCAGATGAATTCCTTGAATTTTGTGAACAACATGGTATAAAAAGATAGTTTTCGGTAGCAGGTACTCCACAACAAAATGGAGTAGCAGAAAGAATGAATATAACAGTTCAACAAATGGCTAGAGCTATGCTTGATGATTTTGGAAGACCTGACACATTTTGGGGAGAAGCAGCACATATAGCAGTAAATATTCTTAACAAGGCACATGTTCGTGTAAATACTGGTAAAACTCCATCTGAACTATGGTATGGTAATCCTCCCACTGTGAAGCATTTTAGAGTTTTTGGAAGCAAATGCTTTATCAAAAATAATGTTGAAAAGCTTGGCAAGTTTAAACCCAAAGCAGATGAAGGAATACTTCTTGGTTACTCCTTTAGAAGTAGAGCATATAAATGTTACAAGAAAAGACTTCGGAAGATTGTTGAATTTATTGATGTTGTTATTGATGAGTCTCCTGTAGCTCCAAAAGAAGAAAAACAAACAACATAAGACGATGATGACATATATCCTTCTACATCAAATGGGAATGATGTAGACAGTGAACCCAATGAAGAACCTGAAGATAATTTATCTAATAAGGCTCCATCCAGATATGTTCAAAAGAATCATCCAGAATCTCAAATTTTGGGAGAAAAGGGATCAGGTGTACAAACAAGAAGGAATCTTGTAGGATCTTCTAGCTATCTGGCATTTCTATCCACTATTGAACCACACAATGTCAATCAAGCTAGCAAAGATGAATGTTGGATTCAAGCCATGAATGAAGAGCTTGATCAAATTGAAAAGAATCACACTTGGGAATTAGTACCAAGACCTCATGACAAAAATGCCATTGGAACTAACTGGATATTCAAAAACAAGTTAAATGAGAATGGGGATGTTATAAGAAATAAAGCTAGACTTGTTTGCAAGGGGTATGCTCAACAATAAGGTATAGAATTTAAAGAAAATTTTGCTCCTGTAGCTATACTTGAAGCCATAAGAATGTTTCTTGCTTTTTCAATATTCCAACAAATCAAAGTTTATCAAATGGATGTTAAAGCTTCTTTTCTCAATGGAGATCTAGAAGAAGAAGTTTATATAGAACAACCAGAAGGATTCATTTTGGGAAATGATGAAAATCTTGTTTGTAGACTTAAAAAGGCTCTATATGGTCTCAAACAAGCTCCAAGGGCATGGTATTATCGTCTTGACAAATATCTTCATCAACAAGGATTTTCAAAGGGGTCTGCTGATAGCAACTTATACACAAAAACTAAAAATGATAAACTATTGATTGTGGTTGTATATGTTGATGATATCATTTTTGGAAGTAATGAAGAATCTATGAGTTAGAAATTTGCTTCTGATATGCAGCAAGAATTTGAAATGTCTTTACTTGGGGAACTAACATTCTTTCTTGGCTTGCAAGTGCATCAAACTACAAATGGCATATTCTTATCACAAGCAAAATATCTTAAGCAAATTCTGAAGAAGTATGGCATGGAAGAGTGCAAACCTGTAAGTACACCAATAATAATCGGATGTAATCTCAGTTCTCATGATGATTCTCCCATAGTGAATCAACCAAAATACAGATCTATGATAGGAAGTCTACTTTATCTCATTGGGACTAGACCAGACATTATGCATGCAGTTGGGATTGTTGGCCGATTCCAAGCTAATCCAAAAGAGTCTCACCTTCAGGCTGTCAAAAGAATATTCAAATATCTACAGGGAACTCAAGACTTTGGACTATGGTATCCAAAGAATGCTGATCTCACTCTTCATGCTTACACTGATGCAGATTGGGCTGGAAATGTTGATGATCGGAAAAGCACTAGTGGTGGTGCATTCTACATGGGGCTCTGGTTAGTATCTTGGTTCAGCAAGAAGCAAAGCTCTATTGCCTTATCTAGAGCAGAAGCAGAATATGTGGCTACCACATCATGTTGCACTCAAATTATCCGGATGATGCAAACCTTATAAGATTTTCAAATCAAATGTTCACCTCCTATATCCATTATGTGTGATAACACAAGTGCCATCAGTATCTCAAAGAATCCTGTTATGCATCCCAAGATCAAGCACATTCCCATCAAGTATCACTTCTTACGTGAACAAGTGCTTGAACAAAAGGTGAAGTTGGAATATGTGCCCTCCAAAGAACAAGTTGCTAATATATTTACCAAACCTTTACCCAGGGAAGCGTTTGAATATATCAGACAGAAGCTGGGAGTAGTCTCTGCCATGCAGAAGATCAGATCTACTTAAATACAGAAAACCGCGTATGGGCAGTTGCTGACAAATTTTTTCTAGGTTAGCATTCTTCAGCACAGCTGTGGTGCTGTTGGGTATCTCTGGATGCATAGGTTAAGGGGGCGCATTGGTCTTGTGGAAAGGATGCATTGTTGGCATTCTAATTATGTTTGAAGAGGCAACATGATCTCAAGGGGAGCATGGTATTGTCGGTACAAAGTATCTTGATCTATCCTTTGCCCTTGATGTTAAAGGGGGAGAATATTGCTGAATGTATTTCTAGTCATGGTTGCCATCAAGTCCAAAGGGGGAGATTGTTGGCATTTCTACGCTGATAATTAAAGTTCCTATCAAAAGGCCCAACCATCAGCAGTTCTATACAAGCAGAATATACAACTAAATGTGAATTGAACGAAGCTCTGTATTTAATGGGAAATTTGATGTAAATAAGGAAGATTTAATCACGTGTGAAGATTTCCTTGAATAATTTCGGTGTATGTATGCATCCTGATGGAGGATAAAGGAAATCCTGTGTATGATTGAGTTCTGGCGATACTCTAATGGGTGGAGAATACCGAGAATATTTGGGTATTGATTGGTTCAATTCTCGTATGGAATGCCCTGAAACTCTGTGTGAAGTCCTATTGGTAGAGTGAGCCATGGATGTGCTCTGTGTGTGCAGGGCACATAAGCTCTATCGGTCAAAGTAATAGTGTGTTCCGCATGTGTTAGACAATACAAAGAAAGGTGTTCCTATTGCATGCAAAAGAACCGAGTCGAATAGTTCATAAGGATTTCATCGAAGCTGTATAACAGTATTATGGTTATGTGAACTGATAACGCGGAGGAAGAAAAATTAAAACAAAGTTATGCTTTCGTGGAGAAACGTAGCAATGACGAAATAAAGACGGACGAAACCTTGAACGAAGGATAGCAACCACGAGCGAAATAAACAGTGAAGGGGGTTTTCGGTTTTCATCGCACCACTCTCAATGGGCAAGCGGTATTCAAGAGGCTGGGAGCAATTCCATAGAACGAGTGACACGGGTCCCTGAGCGTATTTACAAAACCACCATCACTACGCGCCATCGTACGTTAACGTTCGACCAAGGATTTTGCGCGATATTGTTGAGCATCGTCGATCTGGAGGGAAGCCATCAGACGGTGGTTGTATGAGGAAGATGCGCGAAGGTTAACCAAAGTACGGTGCCCATCGCGCGTTATTGTTCGCGCGTCTTTGCCGAGCGATATCTGTCCGATCAAATGAGGCGGCGCGACGTGATAAAAACCATCGAATGGAGAGAATTGTTAACGTTGGGGCCCATATGCATGTATTGAGGTTTGTGGGTTTAACCCAAAGTATTATGTCGTGTATTAAGGGTGTGGGACCCAATTTCCATTCACATTAATGGTTCAATATATGTTTTTTTTTTATGCCGAGATCTTCACCCCCAAGTCGAAGATTAAATATTATTGAAGGGCCCGAAAGGTTATATGGATATATATTACTTCTGGGTTCTTACATAAGTCAGTGGCACGTTAATGTTTGTAACAAATAAAGGGGGAATTGGATTAATATCTCAATCTTAGATTGAGATATTAAAAAGCCTTAGATTAATTAATTTCCAGATCAAGAAAATAAAACAATGAAAAGTTGTTTGGGGCTTGGGTAGACCCCGCTGGATTACCTATTTTGATCCCGTCCAGGAATACCATTAGCGGTTGAGTGGTTTTGACTCATTATATTGATAAAGGATAAACTATATAAGGTGAAGAGGATCATAATACAGTGTGTGCATGTGGAAGGGTTGTTAATAAATAAATCTCTTTAAGAGATATCTGCATATATGATGCACCTATGGATATGATCTAGAAATGATGAATCTCTACGATGATCGGCAAAGAAATGATGAAGACCTGAAGGAAGTCTGATGAAGAAATTGAAGAAATCTGGTGGATATGAGGGTTGAAGCCTTTTGTATGAAAGTGAAAGTATCCTGCCAGTAGAAGCTAGTGTTAAAATCAGGGGGTTGGAGCTCCCTTCCAGTAGTGGCTGGAGAACGATAGGAGGTTGTAGCCTTTCTGCAGGTGGGTGGCTACGTGCTGGTATGAGTCTGCGCCAGTACAAAATTGTAAGAAGTTTTCTTTATAATAAATATTGAAGACAGAGACGACACCAGTGGTGGTTTTCTCCGGAATTGGGTTTCCACCTTAAATACTGGTGTTCATGTGTGTTGCTTATGTGTGATGGTTTATTCTGTTATTACTGCACATGCTTACTTCTTACTAAACATCTGATGAATGAATGATGCAATGATCTAAGTAAAGAATTAAACTTATAATAAGATCTCTGGACATATGCAAGTTTTCTTAAGGATATCCACATTTATATGCGAGTTGGGTTCAGTAAACTAACGTATGGGTTTAAGAGAAACAAAAAGTGAAAAGTTTTTAAGTCAGCTCTAAATACTAATTCACCCCCCCCTCTCATTATTTTTCCCAACAATAGATCAGAAGGAACAGTTTGTAAATGTGATTCGACAGAAATTGCTCTGTATTGGTTGTAGAATCCGTAGAGAGAAATTACATGCATATTGTCTTGGTTTAAATATACTTTTGTGTTAATATGTGATGTATATTAATTTTTGAATGGTGGTTTATTTGAAGACTATGCAAATCGATGTTTTGGTATTAAAAGAGTTTCTGAACTCTATTCTTCCACACATATTCTGATTTGTGCAGTATTAGCTGCATCATATTTTAGTTTCAATAATTTTGTTTGCTAAGGGAACATCAATTTATTTCCAAGAACAACAATTTGTCAATGGTGAATGAATGGAAAAAACGATATTTTGAAAAAAATGCTTTAGTGGAAGTGACTTGGATTTTCAATTCTCCATTTTTCCTGTTATGAATCCGTCAAGTAATGAAAATATCGTCACATCGTTTCCTTGTTGGCAGGTATTAGCGGGACATTTGTGGCAATATTTGGACATTTTAGATCATGTGTTACACCATTTTTTGGTCATCTAACCCATTTTTATTAGATGGACCCAAGTACACCATGTAAGACCAATTTTACCCTATGTAAAATCGCATTCACTATGAAAAATAACTTAGTAAAACACCTTTATTAAGTTGATTATGGTCTAAACAGGAAACCCCATGAGGAAATATTAAATAAATCTATAGTTGTTTGATTTTCCTCAAAGAATAATTAATTAACCAGCAGTTTGATTAATATTCCTCGTTATATTTAACCCAAAACAAGGAAATTAATTAGATAAATCATTATTTATCTTATTATTTCCTAAAGAATAGTTATTTAAACCTTATTTAAATAATATTCTTTGTTAAATATGACTAAATCACCCTTAAATAATTAAATAAATCATTATTTTTTTAGTTATTACTCAACCACATCCTTAAAATGATAAATAAATCATTTATTTATTTATTATTTACAAATAAAGGGATTTGACCCAAGTCAAAGTCCTTTTCCCTCCAATAAATATAATAAAATATTCCATAAAAGTTGGATCTTGATTTGGTTAATAATATTTTAATTATGCACCAATATCTAGACTAACTCAATATTTTCGAATAAATAGAAGGGTTTTCCCATTCACTTATCACCTTTTGTTGCCTAAAGATCACTCTGGATCTAAACTTTTGGTCTGGCTATTGATCCACCTTCATAGCCATTTTTTTCCATTTTTGTCTCGGTTTTCTACACCATCAGGAGAGAGGAATTCTAGATCTAAAGTGTTGAGGACTTATAAGAACCCATCCCATTGAGGACAACTAGGAACATCCTCTTGTGTTTTCCTCCCAAGTGCCATTAATACAAAATTCATTTGATATATTCTTGTCCTGTCTATTGGATGCATGGAGTAAATATTGTTTTTTTTACTGTTTAATGTCTTCTAATGCATAGATCTAGATTTTTGCAAAATTTATCTTGATCACCTAACTGCAGATCTAAAGATATTAGCAGTCGTTTCTAATGTTAGGGCTACTTGTTATGCGCAGCTAAAGTGGTCTTTTTTCATACGCTTGGAATTAAGATTCATACTAACAACTGTCGACTCCACACGGGTTTACGATTATGACGGTTGTCGTTTCTCTAATCCTTGAATATCCAGCTGCTTCAAACCCTAGGATATCTCATCAGCCCCTTGTTTTTGTTTTCCTTATGTTCTTTTTAACCTATAAAAACCCTAAAACGATAAAAATTCTGACATCTGTGTGTTTTTGAATCTATTCTGCAGGTGACATACATCAGCCGCAACTGAGACGACAACCTTTTCTGAAACATGCCGCTGAGAGTGCCGGAAGTGTAGGTCACACTTTTTGGCACAAAACATATGACCTGGACCTTTAAGGCACACTTTTCAGCCCAAAAACTGTGACCTCTGCTGAAAACAGGTCAGAAACTGCGACCTGGGCTTTTTGCACGAATTTTTTGGAAACTTTTCTGGGTTTGTCTGAGCCTATGTTCAGGGTTGTCTGACCTCCATCTCTACTCATTTTGGACCTGTACTTGTTCTGTTTCACTCAACTAAGTGGGAACCTAGCCCCCTAGGCTTCAGTACCCTCCAATTTTTGTGGAAGAGTTTTTGTTGTTGCAGGTTGTCTAAAATTTTAGAGTCTTCAGCCATTTTTTTAGATCTGATACCTCACCATGATATCCGCTTCAGATTGGCTTGTTATCCATCCACATCACCTCATGTAGCTTTTTTTGGTTTTTCCTCTAGGGTTCACTCCGTTTCCTTTCAGGAGATAGCCTTTCAGCACCTTTTTTACAACAAAGTTTCCTCTAATTTGTTGTTGTTTTCTACACCACTTTCTAGCAGATTTTTTCTTTTAGATCCCTATCCCTCTTGACCTTAGATCTATTGTATTTTTTATTTTGTTTTGATTAGTTTTTTACTCACCTATAGACTAGTTGTTGAGAGACTCGCCTCCTTGGGTTTAGATTATTGCATTATTAGCTGTTTATTTTATGTTTTTGTAGGCCTATATACTATCATTTGTAGGTTTATTTACAGTTATACAACACATTTTTTATTCTCTACAAAATTTTGGGTTTAAAAATTAAATTTACACACTTTTACACACACACCCTAAGCAAAAAAGGGCTTGGTTAACACTGCCAAGAAAAGACTCTAAAAACATTGAAATCAATTGATCCTGCACCTCCCTGCCCTTGTTTGAACATTGTAATCAGTTGATCTTGCACCTCCCTACCTTTGTTGGTTCCCCTTTTCCTTTGTTCCATGTTTGTGTCGTCACCATTGTGCCACCAAGGCATTTATCATAGAGACTTCTTGGACTTCATCCTCAGTTTTCGGTAGGACGACTTACTCCTCCACGTAGGGGTCGAGTTAGTCCTCCACCGAGTCCACACACCGACTCTTCTTCTGGTCCTTTGGGTTCTCCTTCTCATTCCACCTTCGGATCTCCCCTTGAAACCTTCACCATGTCTGGTGCAGGACCTGCTGCTAGTGGTAACCCTGGCCCTTAGGTTGGGAATACCACTAGTGGGACCGCAATGGACGCTACCCCGCCTACCCCCTTACTCCCCTTCATGGCAGGCCTCAGCCTCCCTGATTTGGACCAGTTAATAAATGACCCTATACACCATGACACTAGTTGGCCTGCTATGCCAAGAAAGCTCCCTTTCGACATCCCAAAGTTTGAAGGCCTTGCTGGAGAATATCCTTCAAATCATGTTTGATATTTCCACATGTGGTGTTCATCTAACTCCATTACTGATGACTCTATCCATCTTCGATTGTTCCAATGAACGCTTACAGGTGAAGCTTCTAAGCAGTATGTTGATCAGGCCACTTACTCTCATACCACCTTTGCGACTCATGCCCAGGCTTTTTTATCTTACTTCCAGCTTCGCCTTCGTTATGACACTAATATCAAACTTTTGACTTCTTTCCATCAATCATCTGTGACCCGCCTATTCGATCATGTCCAGGAATGGTGGAGAAGAAAGAGCCTATTTCAATCCCATACCTTTGAAGATCGTGTCTACATGGACTGCTTCCTTAGATCTCTCTTGCCTCCTATCAGGAAAGATGTTGTATCAATTTTTTCTCAAACCGAAGAAGCCGCCCTCCAAATGGCGTTAAAATATGAGCTGACCTACGGTTAGATGGGTTATGTTTATACCGTTCTACCTGATCTCCCCAGACACGGTGGTGCCAACACATCAGGGGCACCTCATGCCACTGACGGTATCGTTGGAGCTCTCTCTCATCCATACGCTCAACCTCCCATGGGTTACAGTTTTCTTGGGGGGGAGGCGGGGGGGGGCAGTACCTCCCACACTTTTCCCCCTCTCGGTAGAATGTATCCAGGATACATCATGCCTCCTCTTTGGGCCCAACCTCCTGTTTACCACACTGTTACCCAACCCCCTTATTATCCGTATCCACAACTTGGTGCTCCAGCTCTTCCAGCATCAGCACCTCCACCTCCCTTGCCTTCTCAACCCCTGCAATAGCAGTTACCGGTGTTACACCATTTTTTGGTCATCTAACCTATTATCATTAGATGGACCCAAGTACACCATGTAAGACCAATTTTACCCTAACTAAAATTGCTTTCACTATGTGAAATAACTTAATAAAACACATTTATTAGGTTTTTTATGGTCTAAATAGGAAACCCCAAAGGGAAATATTAAACAAATCTATATTTGTTTGATTTTCCTCATGGAATAATTAATTAAACAATAATTTAATTATTATTCCGGGTCATATTTAACCCAAAACAAGAAAATTAATTAGATAAATCCTTATTTATCTTCTTATTTTCTAGGAATAATTATTTAAATCTTATTTAAATAATATTCCTTGTTAAATATGACTAAATCATTTATAAATAATTAAATGAATCATTATTTATTTAATTATCATTCAACCACTTCCTTAAAATAATAAATAAATTATTTATTTATTTATTATTTACAAATAAAGGGATTTGACCCAAGTCAAATTCTTTTCCCCTCCAACAAATATAATAAAATATTCCATAAAAGGTGGATCTAGATTTGGTTAATATTATTTTAATCATGCACCAAGATCTAGAATGACCCAATATTTTCTTATAAATAGGAGGGTTTCTCCTACCATTCCTCACCTTTTGTTTCCTATTAGATCACTCTAGATCTATTCTCTTGGTCTAACCTTGAGCCATTATCATTGTCAAATTTTCTATTATTTCACTTTATGACCTTCCTTTGAGTTCTATGTTTGTCTGGGTTTTCTACACGAACAAGAGAGAGAAATTCTACATCTGAAGTGCTGAGGACTTTCAAGAACCCATCCCATTGAGGAGAATTGAAAACACCTTTCGTTTTTTCCTCCTAGGTGCCCTTAATATAAAGTTGTTTCAAAAATATTGTTCTTGTCTTGTCTATTGGATGTATGGAGCAAAACCTTATTTTTACTGCTTAATGTCTTTTTATGCATAGATCTGGATATTTGCAGCATTTGTCTTGATCAACTAACTAGAGATATGAAGATATTGGTAGCCATATTTAATGTTAGGGCTATAAGTTATGCATAGCTAAAGTGGTCTTTTTTCGTACACTTCAACAAAAGATTCATACTAACAACTGGTAACTCCACACGGGTTTTCATTTATGACCACTGTTGTTTTTCATATTCCTACATATCCCGTTGTTTCAGTCCGTACGTTTTCTTTTCAGTTTTTTGTTTTTCTATTTTTATGTTGTTTTTCACCTATAAAACCCCCAAACATTAAAATTTCTAACTTCTTGTGTTTCTGGCCCTATTGTGCAGGTAACAGACATCAGTCACAACTGAGATGGAGAATTTTTCTCAAATCTGCCGCCGAGACAGCCAAAGTTGCAGGTCACACTTTTTGGCCCAAAACTTGTGACCTGGACTGCAGGACGCACTTTTCAGCCCAGAATCTGTGACCTGGATAGAAAACAGGGCATAACTTGCGACCTACACTTTTTTCTGCAAATTTTCAGCAATTTTTCTAGGTTTGTCTAAAGCTTTTGTCAGGGTTTTTGAGCCTCTGTCTTAGCCCGTTTAGACTTGTTTCTAATCTGTTTTACTCAACTAAGTGGGAATCTAGCCCCTTAGGGCTTTAATACCCTCCACTTTTTGTGGAATATTTTTAGCTATTTCAGACGTCTGAATTTTTAGAGTTTCAGCTTTTTTTTCTTTTCAGATCTGATACCTCACCTTTAGATCCCTTTTAGATCAGCTCTTCTCCCTTTCAAACCACCTCATATAGTTTTGTTTGGGTTTTCCTCTAGGTTCACCTCCTTGTCCCTTCTACCTTTAGTTGATTTCCTCCTTTTTTGCAGCAACCTTGCCTCTGCCTCTTTGTTGTTTTCTGCACCTCTTTCCAGCAGATTTATCTTTTAAATCCCTGTCCCTACGACCTTAGATCTATTGACCCTTTTTCAGTGTGTTTTGATTAGATTTTTTCCCTCTTTTAGACTATTTTTTAGAGATCCACCTCCTTGGGTTAGATTGATGCATTGTTAGCTGTTAATTTTTTGTTATTTCATCATTATATACTATTCTCTGTAGATTTATTTTCAGTTACGCAACACACTTTTATTTTTCTCTCAAAACGTTTGGGTTTAAAAATTAAAATCAACACACACCACACACTGACCCGAAGCAAAGAAGAGCCTAGTTAACACTACGAGGCAAAGAATTAAAAATCAATTGAAACTGCACCTCTCTACCTTTGTTTCGACATTGTAATCACTTGATTCTGCACCCCCCCTGCCCTTGTTGGTCATTCTTCTTCCCTTTGCGCCGTCATCATTACACCCCCAAGGCGTACATCCCAGAGACTTCTTGGCCTTCACCCTCAGTTTCCGGTTGGTCAACTTGCTCCTTCCCACCGTCGTCAAGTTAGTCCTCCCCTGAGTCCGCACTCCGACTCCTCCTCTGATTCTTTTGGTTCTCCCCCTACTTTTGGTTCTTCCCCTACTTCTAGTTCTCCACAACAACATTGAAATCCCCTCCATCTGACAGGTCGCTTTTTTTGGCCAGATCCTAGGATAGGTCACACTTTTTAGGCCAAAACCTGCTTCCCAGGTCACATTTTTTGGCCCAACTAGTGTGACCCGGCCGTCAAGATGAGGGAGGGTCTTTTCTTGAGATTTAGGACCCTAATATGAACTTTCAATCCATCAAAAAGAAAGAGTAGGATTAGGCCTCTTACCTGCAACTGACAAATATCGATTCCAACGGTCGGTTTGTCCACTACGATCATCGCAAGATTTAGGGCCTTCTCTCCTCTCTACGTTCACCATAGATTCACAATAAAATGAATGCATTTGGAGGGAAAACACCCTATTAGAAGAAAACCCCTGATTTTTCTTTTGGCTGCTGCGGCCCCACCATAACACCGTTTGACAAACCTTCTGCACCGTTGGAAAGCTCTCACAGAGCACTCACATGGGTATCTGTTAGTTTTTCATGATTTGATACTTCACCTAGACAAATTTTGTCCAAGAAGGGTTTATTCACCTCTCCTCCAAATCGGATTTCGTCACTTACAAAACTTGTACTTGGGGCACCACTTTGCCTCCTTACTTGTCCTTGTTCATGTTGATTTTCGTCATGAGATACCCTCTTTTACTCATGCTTTTATGGTCCCCCATTAGACCTTTACTATGTGGCAGCACCATCGAGTCACCATTTTTTAGAGCATCCAAGTTGAGTCATCATTACATTCATGGAGTCTATCAGGAGTCCCTTTGTATCCCGCTATAGTCCTTCATCCTTCATTGCTTGGTCCCTCTCTCGTCTCGCACATTATGGCCTTCAGTCTCACTATCCCATATCCATCCTGATATTGTGTCAGTCGCTACCAATTCATTCATGCCCTTTATGCGTTAACAAGGGAAGTCGTCCATTCGCTACTTAGTACCCCCCATTTCATCATCATCATTGGTGTGAGTTTGTTAGTCACTCTACTATTTTCTCTCACGCCTTAGTTGAGGATCCCTTATTGCCTCACCTATGGCGGACCTCATTCTATCAGCATCAGCTCATTCATTCCAGAAGACAGGTCTAGAGGGTGGTGTACCTTGGTTCCAGCTTCCACTCTTATTTGGTGCCCCGAATCAGGCAAAGAGACTCATTATTTCCCTTTGACTTGATTGTTTCTCAGCTCTAGCTCCTTTCAGCATGATCAAGATCCGTATACTTTATGGTTCAGTGATGTAGCAGCTGATATCGGTGGTTCCTGGGTGTTTATGAGATGTCTCAACCCTCATGAGGGGGTGGCCCTATAGGTAGCCCCCCACATGCCCAAATGACCTCTTCATTGAACCCTTGATGCAGCTCCATATATTTGATGATGTCGGCCTTAGCCGCTTATAGCACCTCTGTTATTTTCAGGTATCATTCAGATTTTGCGAGCCTTTCCCCATTTATAAGGGGCAATTGGGTTGTATTTGTATCTCATATACTCAGATATTACTGTATAAGTCCTGGCTGTTATCCCAGGCACAACATGTATGTGGGATTTATCATTATTTATCTTATCTGGCTCATGTTTATGCCAGCATGTACTTTACAGTTCGGTCCCTTGTTTACTGGACACACTATTCTTTTGTACTTTGTCTCGGCGGGCATAGGTATGCCTCCCTTGCCACCTTTAGCATAGGTACCCTCTCATAAAAAGAGACTTGTTGCACTTGTAAGTCTCATCTCCTTAGGATCTAGTTCTCTAGCACATTAGGCTACCTTACATTTCTCTCTCTGACTTCCCTCTTGATGTCTGGTGATTGAGTTCTTACAACGTACTTTGGTCATACGATTTGCTCCTAACACTCACACGCTAGGGGGCAATATGTTACACCATTTTTTGGTCATCTAACCTATTATCATTAGATGGACCCAAGTACACCATGTAAGACCAATTTTACCCTAAGTAAAATTGCTTTCACTATGTGAAATAACTTAATAAAACACGTTTATTAGGTTGTTTATGGTCTAAACAGGAAACCCCAAAGGGAAATATTAAACAAATCTATATTTTTTTTTATTTTCCTCATGGAATAATTAATTAAACAATAATTTAATTATTATTTCGAGTCATATTTAACCCAAAACAAGGAAATTAACTAGATAAATCCTTATTTATCTTCTTATTTTCTAGGAATAATTATTTAAATCTTATTTAAATAATATTCCTTGTTAAATATGACTAAATAATTTATAAATAATTAAACAAATCATTATTTTTTTAATTATCATTCAACCACTTCCTTAAAATAATAAATAAATCATTTATTTATTTATTATTTACAAATAAAGGGATTTGACCCAAGTCAAATTATTTTCCGCTCCAACAAGTATAATAAAATATTCCATAGAATGTGGATCTAGATTTGGTTAATATTATTTTAATCATGCACCAAGATCTAGAATGACCCAATATTTTGTTATAAATAGGAGGGTTTCTCCTACCATTCCTCACCTTTTGTTGCCTATTAGATCACTCTAGATCTATGCTCTTGGTCTGACTTTGAGCCATTATCATTGTCAATTTTTTTATTATTTCACTTTGTGAGCTTCCTTTGAGTTCTATGTTTGTCTAGGTTTTCTACTGTGAAAGGCCCTGGAGAGTCTTGAGGAGTTTCAAGAACCCATCCCATTGAGGAGAATTGGAAACACATTTATTGTTTTCCTCCCAGGTGCCCTTAATATAAAATTATTTCAAAAATATTATTCTTGTCTTGTCTATTGGATGTATGGATAAAGACCTTATTTTTACTGCTTAATGTCTTTTATGCATAGATATGGATTTTTTCAGCATTTGTCTTGATCAACTAACTGAAGATCTAAATATATTGGCAGCCATATTTAATGTTAGGGCTATAAGTTATGCATAGCTAAAGTGGTCTTTTTTCGTACACTGCAACAAAAGATTCATACTAACAACCACTCCCTCAAGAGCAGGTGGATGCACAACAGGGATTTGTGGCTACCCAACCATCTGAAGGTCAAGTGGCCACTCAACCTCTTCCATCTCGTTCCCCCGATTACCAGATTCTCATGATGTCCTCTGATCAACCTTATGAACCGTCTTCTCATATCCCTTCACCTTCAGCTAGTACTCATGAGCCCCTTTATCCTCTTGGAATGGTTCCTCTGGGCCTTAAACATCTTGGAACTATCTCGCCTAGTCATTACCCCCCTGGTCAGATACCGTTCCTAGCTCCCCCACCAGGGGTATAGACAGTACCTGTTATGGCCACCCTCTCTCTTCCTAACTTGACCCTTAGGATTCCCATCTGGTACCTCGATCCTCCAGCCGCTACCCCGCCTGGTCAACCCAAACCTTACCTTGCTTTGACCCTAGTTCAACTGGTCTCTATGAATTCTCCTGCTACAAAAGTGCCTCAGACACCTCAACAAGAACCACCTCCCGTTGCGATCACTTCGGGTAATAATGGAAAAGCTCGCAAGGGGGCATCAAAGGAAAAGGCTGCCCCGACAAACCCTACCCGTTTTTGGCCTCCAAAGCGTACCATCTAGTGTGCTTTGTGTGATGTTTTCGGCCACGCCACCCATACTTGTCGGAATTTTCCTCACCTTAAGTGCATGGTCAATGAGACATTTCTGGAATTTGATATCCCAGACGTATATTGCACTATACCTGATTCAATCCTGAAACTCAAACCATTGCACACAAATCACCCTTGTTCTTTGTGTGATTTCCATGGACACTACACTCACCTCTGTCCTCGCCTCGAAGAGTATCATTTCTCTTTAGAAGCCTTATGCTAATTTGAGGCCAAGCACAATGAGTCCACTACTCCCTTATTTGTGCGTCTGGCTTCGGCAAAGCCGGAGGACACTAATGCTCCCATTGACATTCCCCCTCCTGATGTTGAAATGACAGAACCTTCGCCCCCCATTTGCTACCTATCATCATCCATGAGACCCTCGGTGGAATCCCCCTTGGAGACTCCTCGTGATGTTTCACCTGACCTCCCTTCAGCGAACACCTTAGGCTCAACATCGATAGATTCTTTATCTGCTTACTCTTTTGTCACCGCTTGTGATGATGCGCATGTGAACCACTCTTCTCATGATTCAAGTAGTTATTGATCAACGGTTTTCATTGATGTCAGCCCAAGAAGCACTAGGGACTAACCCAATATTGCATGGGAATTTTGACCTACCAAATTAATATATTCTGGGTCAATAATTCTTTTGATGGTTTCTACTTTTTGCGATTTTTCCATTGATATATGGCACGCCATGTAATTATTCATGGTTTGAGTGATATTCATGTTTGTACCCCTAGTTAGTGGCCTAAAACCCCATGGGGTTGGGGCATGGGTCATTGAAAAGTCATAATTAATATTTTTTAAGCTCCTAAAATCCCTCCCACGTTCACTTGTTGAAGTCCCTCTCAACTTAAGCATTTATATAAATTGTGATCTTCATTTCCTCCTTATGCAAGGGATTCAGCCATCTGAAATAGGTCATCGTGGAATTTTCCCTCTAACGTTTTTCCTACGAAGGTTCAGAAGCTGAAATTTTTATGAGATGAAGCTGAAATCCTAAGGAAGTTGCTATAAAAATTTTAGATCAAGGTGCACAATATTTTTGGAGATATGATCTGTGGAAGTCAGGGTTTTTGCAGGCTCCTGAAATTCAATTCAAATAAGTGACTGTGGTAAAAGCGTCATAACTCTCTCTCTGAGTATCGGATTGGAATTTTGTAAAAAATAATAGATAGTGCATGAACTTTAGTTTTCGCTCTATCAATTTCAGAGCCGAATGAAGAAATAGTGACACGTGGTAGGCTGTAAAAGTTAGATCTTCTGAAACAGTCCATAATTAGGGAATTGAGAGACATTGGGTATAAATATCCCTTGAAGAATCGAAATTGGGTCAAACCTATGGCATCGGAAATACAACTCATAGGAATACTACAGGACCGAAAATCAGATATTGAAGATCTGAAATAACATAGATACACCAGATTCAATATCGAGCTCCTAGAATGCAAGAAAAAGTTAGATCATGTGTTGTCAAGGGTTGCAAAGGACCAGAATTTCTATGGAAGCAAAGCAAAGCAAGGTGCAACAGAGGGTAGAATGACAAGATAAGCAACCAAGGTGCATACCAACAGCAAGAAGTTCATCATATGAAGTCTTTAAGTGGGCAGCACTGCATACAATCATTTTAAAGGTATCATTGTACTTAGTCATTGTAAATACATTATTGTACAAATTGTACTAGTATCTATCTGCCAAGGGTTGAAGACACAGTGTTGGGAGGTCTAGGATCATCATTAGGTGGTTGTGTCAAAGTTGGGGTTGTGGTCTATTATATCTTCTTCTTCTACATCATGCTATATCATTGTAAAGTTGACCATTTTCCCTGGTATGGGATTCCATTCTTATTTTATTCTTCTATAGGGTGGTAGGGTGGTGCTAGGGTGAGTTGTCACTCATTGGGTGTTGGGGCATCCATTCAATTGACTACTGAAGGATCTCGGGCGTTGGAGCATCCATCCAGTGGGAGCTGGAGAATAATGCTTTTCTAGATTATAGGAAGTTGGAGATTTATTTTCAATTGGATTTGAATATTAAAGAATTATTAGAAAAGCATTAGGTGGTTTTTGTCCCACAGTGGGTTTCCACCTTAAAAATTGTGTGCATTTTTGTTCCTCTTGTTTGCTGCTATCATTGTACAAACATTGATAATAATTTAAGATTAACTAATTCTCTAATTGAAAGGAATATTGATTCACCCCCCCTCTCAGTATTTCCAACAATTGGTATCAGAGCTTGGTTCCTTCAATAGAAATTTAACAGTTGGAAGGAGGTCATGGAGCATACCAAGAATGGTGTACCTCTATTCAATGAAAATAATTATGCACTCTGGAAAGGAAAAAAGGAGGTCTATCTCTTGGCGCAAGCTTATGAAGTATGGGATACTGTTCAAAATGGATTTACATCAACTATAGATGAACAATGTAAGAATAATTTGGTAAATGATGCAAAAGAAAACAATATTATTATCAGTGGACTTATTGAATCTTCTTATCATAAGGTGTTGGGTTGTAAAACTTCCAAAAATGTATGGGACAAGCTTGAGAATATATATGCAGGTGACTCAAATGTCAAAGAAGAAAAGCTTCAAATCTATAGAGAAAAAATTGAGCAACTCAATGTTGTGTAACCAGCTTCAAAAATAGAAGAAAAGAGATATCAACGCCTTATAAATAAGCCACTTCGAGGGGGCAACCTCCAATACATTACATAAATGCACAATTATTCGATGACACAAATGAACAAAACCTCCTTCTATATATAGGAGTCCATGGGGCCACAATATAATCTTAGTGGGGCCATAATGTAATCCTAGCCGACCTAAAAATAATAATGTAAGGGCACAATAATAACAATATGGGGGTTACAGGGGTACAATAATAATAATAAGTGGGGCTACACTAACATAATAAGGGACTACACTATTAATATAGGGACTTAACACGCCCCTCTCCTTCAAACAAGTGTTGTCCTCAACGCTTGATTATTTCTTGATTCTTCTGTATAAAATTCTCATCCTCCCATGTGGAATATTTTATAGGAAAGTTCTTCCACTTGCTGAGATACTCTGAAATTGATCGTACTTGTCGATTTCTTGTTTTTGTGACCACTTCAAAACTTCTTTCGATGTGATGTTGATATTCTTGTTGTTTCATTAGATTCTGCACCAAAGTTAGGTTATCCTTTGAGAGTTGGAGAACTTGTTGTTGATGCTCAATGTCATCTTCCACTAATTTATCATCCATATTCGCTATTATTTTATCCTTCAAACCATCCAACTTAGCCTTCATTTCTTCTTTTAAACCATCTATGTTAGCTTCGGTTGCTCTTCGTAAGATCGAAATTTGTTGCACTTGGTACCGTAATTTTGATATCTCATATTGCAATTCTTCCACTTCATGCATCATAGTATAGATTTATGAGGGATTAATGGGTGTTGAATTATTTTTAGGAGGCATTTCATAATGCAATACTGAAATATATTCTCAATAGGCCCTTGGAATCACTTCAAACTGATTTTTCAAACAATATTTATGCAATTCGGGAAAAACAATACACACCTTTTACTTTCTTTTGAGGAGCTCGATATTGAAATTGAATTATCTCTGTAATTGAAAATATTCAATATCTGAAACTCCGTCTTGTAGTAGCCCTCTGAAGCTTCTTTCAAATGCCACAGGTCTGATCTAATTTGGATTCCCCATACAAAGTTGTGTTCAATCTCCCACAATGACCTAATTTTGGACTGGTTCAATAGAGAAAACTTGTAGGACTTGCCGCGTGTCACTGTTTCGTCCTTTGTCTCTGAAATTGATAGCCAAGAAACTAAAGTCCGTGTACTTGCGACCAATTTTTACGCCACTCAAATCCACTGCCCAGAGAGAGAGTTATTGAACTTTTCCCATGATCACCTCTTTGAGATGAAATTCAGGAGCCTGAAAAAGCACTACCTTCCACAGATCATATCTCCAAAAATATTGCGAACCAAGCTCTGAAATTTTTTGAAACATTTCCTCAAGCTTTCAGCTTTGTACCATACAAATTTTAGATTCTGAACCTTCGTAGAAAAATATTTATAGCGAAAATGCCACGATGACCAGTTTAGGAGCTTGAACAAATACCTAGCTTCCACAGATGATATCTCTGAAAATATTGTGAACCAAGCTCCGAAACTTTTAGACAATCTTCCTCAGGATTTCATCTTCGCACCCTAAAAAGTTCAGCTTCTGAAACTTTGTAGAAAAAAATTTATAGCGAAAATGCCACGATGACCTGTTTGGAGCAGCGAAACCCCATAATCCAAAGCTCTGATACCAAATGTTGTGTAACCAGCTTCAAAAATAGAAGAAAAGAGATATCAAAACCTTATAAATAAGCCACTTTGAGGGGGCAACCTCCAATAAATTACATAAATGCACAATTCTTCGATGATACAAATGAACAAAACCTCCTTCTATATATAGGAGTCCATGGGGCCACAATATAATCCTAGTGGGGCCATAATGTAATCCTAGCCGACCTAAAAATAATAATGTAAGGGCACAATAATAAAAATATGGGGGTTACAGGGGTACAATAATAATAATAAGTGGGGCTACACTAACATAATAAGGGACTACACTATTAATATAGGGACTTAACACTCAAAATGAAAGAAGATTGCAACATTGTTGCATACTTCCAATATGTTGATGAAATAACCAATACTCTGGAAGGATTGGGAGAGCCAGTTGATGAGAAGACTATTATACAAAAGATTCTTAGAACATTACCAGGGAGATTCAACCCAAAGGTATCGGTCTTAGAATACAGTGCAAATCTGGACAAACTCAGCAAAGAGAATTTTTACATTGAGTTCTCATAGCATATGAAATGAGACTTGATGAAAAAGAGGTTACTTCGCATCTAGAAACTGTGTTTGTTGCATCTAAGAAAACTAATAAGGATAAACAACCTTCAATTGAAAAGACATGCACCTGCAAGTGTGAGGAAAAGGGAGATGATGAAGAAGGTCTTTTAGATGAAGAATATGTTTACTTCATGAGAAAACTAAAAATTGGTAAGGGAAAATTCCAAGGTAAACTTCCATTGATATGTTTCAGTTGTAATGAGGTAGGGAATTTTGCAGCAAAATGTCCAAAAAAAATTAATTTCAACTCAAAAGAAAAGAAAGGCTTTAAGAAATTCAACAAGGAAGGATCCAAAAGGAACTTTCTCTCTAAAGAAGATAGCTCATCGTCCGATGAAGACAATGACAGTTAAGAAGAAGCCAATGAGAGAGTATTGTTTATGGCTAAGCACAATAAACCCAAGCACAATAAACAAGAGGTATCAAACAACGAAGAAGAAAGATGGACCATAGAAGAATTTTATGAGGAAGCAATCAAGCTTATAAAAGATCTCAAGGCGAAGAAGATCCATTCCAAAACTCTTGAAGAACAAGTTCACGGTCTTAAAATTGAAGTTGAAGGACACAAATGCATTGAAGAGTTACTTCAAAAGAATTTGGAAGAAAGCAACCAAGTAAGGGAGGAATTAGAAGCCAAAGTAGTCTCGCTGCGTGAGGAAGTGAAGAAATGAAAAACCATCCAAAACTATGCTAGCAAATCAAGGGCATTGGAAGAACTCATCAACAATCAATGATCTTACAATGACA